>PVKE010000726.1:12107-126378 GCA_004027555.1 Craseonycteris thonglongyai | reverse complement strand
TTATCTCAATTCAATGAGTAAAAATAAAAAAAATTAAAAAACCTACAGCAATTCCCTCCTTCCCCCAGGAAAAGTGGAAGCAACTCTGTTAGAAATAGAATCGGGGAGAGGGTTTTGCCCAGCCTTGCTCCTGCTCCTGAGTGACCCCGAGGTCCTTCTGCAGAAACTTAAGCCTCACAGGCGTCAGCTCAAAACCCACTGCCTTAGACTTCCCTCTCCAAAAGGCCTGGTCTGCTCTTAGGCCCGAGTCGCCTTCCTCCAGAAGTAGGTTCCTGGAATAGCAAGGACAGCGCGCTGCTCCAACATGAGTTCCGCTTTTCCAGCTCTTCCAGGTACTCCAGATTCATGCTGCTTCCTAACTGGCACCCAGTTCCTCACACATTCCAGAGCCAAGTTTTTATACCACCCACGTCCACCATGAAAGGCCAGCCATGAGGACATCGCAGAAGCAGTGTGTTCTGCTAGGAAGATCACTTCCCAGCCTTAAATGCTCTCTGAAGCAAGGCGCACGCACGTGGACACTTCATGCTCATACTTTTTTTTTTTATTGTTAAATTTAATGGGTTGACATTGGTTGGTAACAATTAGATAGTTTCTGGATGTACAAGTCCACATCACATCACCCATGCATCGCATTATGTGCTCACCACCCAGAATCAGCTCCCCCTCCATCACCATATATCCGGTGCCCACTCCCACCTCCCCCCACTCATGCTCATACTTAAGGATGTGTGTGCTTTGCTCAGGCTACATGCTACTTCTGTCAGAAATGTCCAGGTAAGTCTGCCCCAAGCCCAGCATATTTCCAGAGTGGATCAGAGAAGGTCCATTTATTTACTTCGCTTTTTTTCAAGTGACCGACTTGCCTTCTCCTTCCCCCAAAGCCCTGGTTTCAGGGCAAACACAGTGCTGTTGTCTCTGGCCCAGGGTCATCTGTTCCTTGTGTCGGTCATTTGTGCATCTCCTACTAACTGACACTGTTGGGTCTGTTGGGGCAGCCGCCTGGATAGATGCAGCGTGGGGCCCTGGGCATCACCTATGTTGTCATCAAGCAGAAGCCCACAATGCTGTTTCCTATTTCTTTCCTTACGTTATAATATTTTCTCTGCCTGGCATCCTCTGCCCTCCTCTTTTCGCCTAACTCACTTGTGTTTTAAGATTTAGCTCTATCCAATAAATAGAGGCCTGGGTGTGTATGGGAATATCCATCTTACCTCCGACTCCACATACATAAACATGTTAAATAAAATGTAATGAAAAGTAAATAATACACAGCCAGTCTTAAAGCACAGAGAGGGAAATCACAATGCCAGCACTGAAGAGGGACCTGGATCCGGAGCTGTGAATATAGACTGATCCCTAACTCGAAGGTGTGTGGAGAGGTTGTATAATTGAATATTTAAGTCTACCCCATGTAATCTGCAAGTATTTTACGCTATTCAACACCTACTAGGTGCCAGGTACTGGATTAAGAGCTATATATATTATGCTTATGTTTTCAAGGTCACGTTATAGTCAAAAGGGTAAGGTAATTGATTCCTTTTAATTTATACTTACGGAGGTCCCAGCGTCTAGGATCTATGAAACGTGCCATACTAAATAAATGATGCTGCCTGCCCATAAACCCTTACTATTCAGAAAAGGGAACAGGAAGGCCATAAAAAATGTGCTATCAGATAAGCTGTTATAAGTGCAATAACTTGATTTCAACTATGTGATGTATGTTCAATACAATATATAATTCATTCATTCATTCAATTATTCATTTGTTCATTTTGTCCTTTGAGTGAATAGTTAATAATGGCCTCCTGCATACTAAGCACTGAGTGTAAAGGGTACTGAAAAAGACAACACGATTCATAAATTTACAGATTACAAACTAGTAGGAAATACAAACATTCTGGAGTTACTCATTAGGAAATCTATAACGCCAAGTTGCAGTAAGTCTGTAAATGAAGAAAACCTAGTCTATGAAGCACAGTCTTAGAGGATATCCTAGACTGGTTTTAGAAGTGACGAAAAGCATCTCAAATGGACTGACTTTTGCATTTGTTATGAATAAATGGTTGGGATAAGCAAGTAAAGAGGGAGGAAAAGAGTGTTCCAGGTGTAGGAAAAAGAATCACAAAGTTTCTGATGTTGGCTGGCCATTAGCACAGGACTGAGTTAGGATAATGGGCGGAGTGAGATCATAGAAGCCAGATCATGCCTTCCTTTGCAGTATTTGTGAAGACATTGGAGTTTCCTTCCAAACATCAAGGGAGGTCACCATAAAGTTTAAACAGAGGATTGAAGTGATCTGATTTATGCTTTTGAAAAGAGTCGTGTACTAGAGTAGAAAATGGGTTGAGGGCAAACAAGAATGGATAGGAGAAGGAAAAGTCAACAGTAGTTCAACGGTGAGATGACAGTGGCTTAAGACAGGCATGCCGAATTCAACACATATGTTGAAGGTTGGGTGGACAAAGGCAGGAGATGGATTGAATATGGGGGTTGAAGGACAGGAAGATATAACAATGAGTGCAGATTTTGGGCTTAAGCAATTGGATAGATGAAAGGACTATTAATGGAGAGACAGAAGAGTGTAGCAGAGTTTAATTCTAAAAGAACTCAGGGAGGCCTTCAGGGGTAGGTCTCATCTGGACAAGAGTTGTAAAAGACGACCTTCAAAAAGGTTAACACGGGAAGAGAGTTGTTCCAGGCAGAGATAACTATGTGAACAAAGCTTGGGGATGAAAGAGTACATGGTTCAGAGAATGGCAAGGAAAGAGTATGACATTCACTATGCTAGACTCAGGGTATCAAAGTCTGAAATTAATGTGTATAAAAAGATCATCTTTGGAGGTTTGTAGGTAGTGGAATATGTTCAGACATTTGTGTGTGTGTCTGTGTGTATGCATGTGCACACACACTTTATGAAGATCTGCACAATTTCTAGAGCTCTGTAGGGAGAAAAAAGTAGTTGGAGTTGAGGAAAGATACATTTTGGGAAAACTGAAATGCATGCAATCTTTTCTTAGTATCTCTAACAAATCAGTTTAGAAGATGAGCATGCATTATGCATAATTTGACTTGCTTTTAGAAAGATCATGTTTCATGTTTGTTATATATAGAGCTGCAAAGGCCTGGACAACTCTTTGAATAGATTTTATTTTCCCATTAGGATGAAAATAGGGGTGTGGTGGCTATCCATTGGTCAATTATATTGCCTTGTCAAATCTTGCCATTTCCAACCTGAGTTTTCCTATTTCTTTTATAATTCAAAAAAGGGAGGCTGGTTTTATTTTTGTTTTTGGATGGCCCATTCAACGGCACTAAGGTTTTCTTTGGACCAAAAACAGAGAAGAAAAGAAAAATTAAAGTGGGAGATTATGGAACATCATCTACTATTCATGGTATGGGATTATAAAAAAGATGTAAAAACAATTTTTCATATGTATGCTTCCTTAACACATTATACTTTCTCTTTTTTTAATGAAAGCAATGTTCTTGACCAGAAGTCAATAAACTTTTTCTGTGAAGCGCCAGATCACAAATATTTTAGATTTTTTGGGCTCTCTGGTTTTTTGTGTAACTATTCAACTCTGCCTTGCAGTGCAAAAGTAGCCATAGATGCCATGTAGACAAATGAGCTTGACTGTGTTCCAATAAGCTGTGTTTATAGAAACAGGTGTTGATCCATAGAGGGTCAGCAGAAGTAACGCCATTGTTAAGTAGTGTAGTGTGTTTGAATGTGACATTATGTTACAGAATTATATGCTTATGATTTTGTAACAGAAGTTGGTATAGATTATCAGTTCATAAAAAAGGGGTGTTAACTTTTGCCGGACCCTCTATTCTGTTGACTCTTGCTCAAGACCCCCCAAATCTGATCATTTGATCATATATTGTGGGTTTGTTTTTGTTTTGTTTTTTTGCTATTCTTAAAAATCTCTATTTCTGTGTAAAATATCAAATATATTTTACATACTACTTCTATGTCTCATTGGTCACTTACAAAGGCTGTTCAGTTTAATGTATCTATGCACATGAAGTCGTCCCAGTGAAAGTAAGCCCTCGGTATAAAAGTCCTTTGTCTTAATCAAAATTATGAAAACTTGTTTCCAAATCCTAACTTATTTTTGTGTCGCCCACTTTTCATTTGCCTTGAATGTTCGTTGTGAAACTTTTCTGTCTAGTGACCAATACAATTTGCTTCTTGGGTAGGATCCTCACTTATCCTAAGAGAGTGGGGAAGAGAGGCAACAGGAAGAGGACAAGGGAAGTGAGAACAATGATGAAGATGTGAAAAGGAGAAAGAGCTGGAGGCAATACATTTGCTCGTTTGTTTCACCAAGAACTCATGGGTCAGGCTTTGTGCCCAAACCTTGCAAATACTATTTAATTCCCCCAATAACCCCATAAAGGAGGTTATGATCAACATTTCAATATCAGTAAGAATACCTTTAAGGTGGGGTTTCTTCACAAGCAGACACTGGGCTGTGGTTTTGAAGGCACACTGTCTGTCTGGGAGGCAATTCCCAAAAACAAGGTGAGGAAGTGAGCAAATGTTCCAGGAAAGGCGGGAAAGCCAGTAGAGGGTAAGTTATTGAGGGATAACTGGCTTTCACCCCTTCTGGAGACTCTGTTAAGAGACTGTCCTTAGAGGACCAAGGAAGCTGGGATCATTAACCAGCAACTCCTATTCCTTATTGGTTAAGCTTGCTGCTGGGGTCATGAATCCCCTCAAACTCCCATCTTGCCCCATATGTGGGGTGAGACGATTCCTGAAACCAGAGAAAGCCATTAGGGAGAGACAAATAGGTGCTAGAAGCAGGGAATTGATGATGTGTGTAAGAATTGTTCACTGAACCTTTAGATGACATTTGATGTGGGCCCAAGGGGATGTGGGCACCAATAGTGTGTGCTATAGACTCTGAGACCAAAGTTTCCACAGCAATGCATTATACTGTTTTCCTTGGCTCACACCCATTTTTTTTTATTGTTTTTGACAGAGAGAGAGAGATACAGAGACAGAGAGAAGAGGCAGGGCTCAGAACAGTCTCCATAGTTGCACATCATTGGTTTTTCCACATAGTTTCATTCCACAGGTGGGTGTGGGTCTGCACAGGGCAGGAGCTGGGCCAGGGTCTCACCCCGGTGAGAACTGAACTGGGGGCACTCCCCAGTTCAGCATATGGGTCCACATGGGCCAGAGCCGGGATTCGATCCTCTGTCCCTGGGGCTACAAAGTGAGTGCTTAACCCACTGAGCCATCCCGGCTTCTCCCTTATTCTTATAGCCTCATGTAACAATATTATCAGTCCCAGAGTTAAAGGGAAGGCTGGAGCCAATCTCCAGGAAGGAAATTATTATTTAACTAACAATTCTTAACATTTTCCCAAGACCTCTCTTTCCAGTATGTCAGAGCCCACTCTTAACACAGAGTCCAGTTTACATTCACTTTGGCATGATACCATTTTAGTGGGAAAGAAATCAAAGCAAAGTAGTCACAATCCACTAAATCATTCCCAGGCTGCCATTGACCTGCACAGAACACAGTTGCAGGATTTACTAACTCGCCAACAATAGCAGATAGTGTGATTCGCAGTCTGATGACTGCTGTTTTAACAGCAATAGAGGAAAGGGGGAATGCTTTGTTTTGAACGTTAGAGGTAGCCACCCAGGTACAGAGAAAAAAAGTGTTTAGAAAAAAAATAGTACCGTAAGTGCTTTATAACGTGTTAGCCAGTATCATTGTCAGAGATTAAAAAAATAATAACCAACTAGTTTTTAATATGCACTCCTTGCTTTAGATCCATCTTCCTGAGCTGGAGTAAGCAGGAGGCTGGTTTAATTGTAGCCCAAGAGCCAACCTATGGGAAGGCATGAGACCTTGTTTCCACGTGCCTCCAGTGGGCAGATTTGGAACTGATGGGGTGGGGGCTCTAATATGAACTCGGGATGAGGAAGACATGTCCAGCAGTTAGCACAATCTAAGACTAAAGCTACACCACCTTGTGAAGCCGTAAGCCCCCCACACCGAAGGTGCTGGTTCACTATACGTGGCAGCCCGGATAGTGGGAGCTATGGCATGGCGCTTAAGCAGGAGGAGGTGATTGCTACAGTTTTTTTTGAAATAATGGTCTCTGGAGCCCCATAGCCTGGGCTCAGTCTTGGCTCTGTCATTGTTCTTCACTCAGAGCTTTAGTTCTCTAATCTATAAAATGGGGACAATGATGGTATAATTTCACAGGTTTGTTCTGTGAATTTCCTAAAATTATGTATGAGGGCTGTCCGGAAAGGGTTCAGCCATATAAATGTTCTTGTAATATTGACAATGGCTGGATTTTTTCTGGAGAGCTCTCGAATGTAGTGACTAGAGTCATCATTAAGTTGATATTGTTGTTGTTGTTCTTAACGAGCTCACAACAAGGTAAGGATTTGCATAGACATTCTATTGGCAAACACATACTGAGTGGCCTCCTTGCCTTAAACCTGAGCCAGATGTGGAAATAAAAAAATGGATATACTGAGTTCTTTCTCAAAAGATGCCCCTAGAATGTTTGTGTAAAGGAACTGCTCAGGATGAATAAGTCCGGCAGACCTGCTGGCCTGGGAATCATGGAATGACATGTCTGGCCGAAGCCCAAGAACTCTGCCTGGGAGAAAGCTGGTCTCATGGGTGACGGAACGAGGTAGGCCAGCTGGTCCCATGCCATTTCTAAAGTGGTAAAAGCAGGTAAACTCCAGAGGAATGAAGGCCATCAGACAAACAAGTTCCAAGTGTTTAGTCAGGAACATTAAATGGAATGCTAACATCAGCCTTCCGGGTAAAAGGAAGTCTCAAAAAGTCACTCTGTCAGTAGGCATAGAGGTTAGCTTATCCCAGGGCCACTACAAAAGTAATTAAGAAAAAAAAGAAACTGCACCAAACAAACAAACAAAACCGTTTGTTGAGCATTTACTAAATATCAAGCCTTGTCAAATCAAAATCATCACCATTTAGTGGCAAAGAAACTGAAGCTTGAAGAAGTCCAACCCCCATCCCCTGCCCCCGTGGGGTCACAAGATGCACAGGCCTTGCAGGCTAACCATTTACCATTTACCCGGAGTGAAGGACTGTTGGAGAAACATCTGTTCACTAGCCATTTCCCCTAAGCCAGCTGGCACTAACTATGGCTTCTGGGCTCTGCGGGGACAGCTGAGCTTTCAGAACCTGAGGCCTGCTGCTGACTTGCTCGTGCCATCTGCACATTCCTGCTGGAACCTGGAATCACTCCTGTCTGCAAAGTTGCTTTGAGATGAATAATATACAATGCGAGCAAGGGACCAAGACAAAAGTGGCTGTGGCCACGGAAATGCAAGTCTTCGCACAGTCCACATCTGGGTGGTGACAGTCGTAAATGTGTGTGAAACGGGAACATTCTCCTGTGACAGTATGTGAAGGCAGGATGGTCATAAGGGAGACCGCTTCTCCAGCAGCAGTGACTGGTTGGGTTAGCCCAAATGGAGGCATAACAATTGTCCAGATTCTACGTGACTTCCTAGCTGTGTGATCTTGCACAAGTCATTTAAGCTCTCTTGGTTTGCACTTCATTGTAGATAATAATGTCTACTTTGTAGATGGCTGTAAATATTAAATGAGCTAATAATGTAAAGTGTTGGATAGTAAGTCAAGTATTTCAGGCTATTAACAATATCTGATTCTTCAGGTAACCTTGAGTTTAGTCTACCTGTCGCAATTGAGGTTCATCCAACATGAAAAATGGGCCAGAACTCAGCTTCTTTCCTGAATTGGCAGCAGTGTAAAGGTGGAGATAGTTATCTCTGCCAATCTCAGCGAGATCTGACCTTGTGGAAAATCAAACAAACAGAACCTTATTCCAAATCCCCACAGGAAGAAGCACACACAGGGGTCACTCTTGCTTTGCCAACTGTTGGCTTTCTTTCCTAGACATTTAAAAATTATATTTCACTGGTAAAACAAAGCCCACTGGTGTCCAGCAGAAAGCAGAAGGAGGCTTCTTCCTTTCTCTCCCTTATTACTTGTGCTTATCCAGGCCTGCTGATGAGAAAGCAGTAGGAGTGTTAGAAGGCTGGCAGTTGCAATAGCGGTAATATCTAGGGCCTTCCAGAATATTCCAGCCCCAGGCTTGCAAGCCTGGACTGCTCCCCAAACAATTCTGGACATAGGAGAAAAGGACCTTGTAGTTGTATGGTAGAGATTCCCTGTGATGTCTAATGGTTCTAAATGCATTGATCTTCTTAGATCCTTCACAACACTACCCAGTGACAACCCCCCCGCTCCACCAAACAACAACAACAACAACAAAATTACCTTGTTCATATAAAATCTATGAGCCACCAGCGGATGGATTCTAGAGAAACCATCCTAATCTAAAAGCAGGTGACTACTCCCCTCTTTTTTTTTTTTTAATAACTATGGGGTCCTAGACAAATCATTTTGTCCTTGGTATTTCTGTTTCTTTCCCTATAAAATGATGTCAATACTGTATAACTTGAAAGATCATCATGAACATAGAGGCTTCCTACCAACTTCAGAAACAGTGAATATGTATTAGGCATTGTTCTGAGGGCTGGAGAGATAGGAGTAAATAAGGCAAACTCATTGTCCTTGAGGAGCCTGTGTTCTTGAAGGGAAATAAGACAATAAATACTCAAACAAATAAGATCGGTTCCACCACTGAGATAAGCTGTGAAGGTGAAACAGTCATGTGACATAGAATGACAAGTGGTGCCACTCTAGTTAAGTGATTACAGAAGGCCTTTCAAGAGGTGACATTGGAGTTGAGGCATGAATGGTAAGAAAGTATCAGCTCTGCAAATATTTGAGGGAAGGACATGGTTGGGAGAAGTAGTAAGTGGAAGAGCCAACAGATGGGAGCACAATTTGGAATGTCTGAGGGTTATGACTGGCAGGTTATAAAAGGCTAAACGAGACAGGAAATCAAGTTTAGTTAGGTTAAAATCCAAGGACACTATGCTCTATTTTTTGTTCATTTATCCATGGGCATTTATTGGATCTTCACCATTTTCTAATAGGTAATCCAAAAGAATTCATTGTTTAAAGGACTTTGGAAAAACGAACATATCTTTTGGAGATTCTTAAATTATATCAGCATGAAGAATCAAAACTCCTGAAACATAGCAATTATTAACATTTATTTGACCATAGAACCTGCTTTCTACTTTGTAAAATACTATCTAAATGCTTTTTAGTTACTCCTTAGTCATTTGAAAATTATATATCAAATACCCACTGTAAGACATAATAGGATAAACAAGAAGCTGACTCAAAACATCTGGGTTAAATTCAACACTTGCTGTGTGATCACAGGCAAATCAACTACTATTTACATAGCAGGTTCCTAATTCTTTATCTATAAAATGTGGGTGCTGAGACTAAAAAAGGTGAAAGTCCCTTCCTGATCTGATATTAATTGTATTTCCGTTTCTCAATGCTATAAAGTTACAGACTATAAGAAATATGGTTCTTAATCTCAAGGAATTTACTTTTTATTTGCAAAAGGAAAGCACACACACACACACACACACACACACACACACAAGATCCAGGATCATAAATATGTTATTATATAGTCCTAATTATATACAACCTTGTTCATCTCAAGGTGAGAGTAAGGATAATGTTGTTTGCTTGTTCTATTGGGAGCACAATGACAATAGAAAGGTTAAATACTTTCCTCGAGGTCACACTATATTTAATTGCAATTGCTATTGCCACATGTGTCCACAGTTTGGGATCGTTACAAGTTCACCCGTCCTGTGCAATAGAATTTACGCTATTTGGAAGGGTGCAAAACGGACTAAATAAAAACAAAGATTTGTACAACCCTTTACAGTTTACTAAGAACTTTGCTTAGACACATTTTGCTCAATCTGCAGAGCCTAGTATATATATTGTTATGACTAGTGTCTTTGTATAGATTAGAAAGCTACAGTTCAGAACGTTTAAGCAACTTGCCTACTAAGTGGCAGGGCTGCTTCTGACCAATTCTGTAACTATCTGTCTCCATTATTTTGCTCTCACTGTCCCCGTAAAAACATTGCAATTTTGGATGTGGAGGTCGAACTGAGATGATCTTCTGTCTACAATGAAATTTCAGTATTTCAAACCAGAATGGGAGAAAAGGTATTACACCCTTGTCCATAGCTGGTCATAATGTCAATATTGTCATTTCCAATTTTGTTTTGGTAGTTTGGATATTTCAGATGGAATAGGAAATAAAGGATATTAAAGCAGATAGTTCATGCTATAAAATACTTAACAATTCACTCACTTGGCATCTGCTCCTTGATGGCAAGATATAAAACATACAACCACCTTGAATACTACCCTCTGCTTCCTGAAAAAATGGTTCTTAAAGAGCTAGCTAGAAAAAATTAATTATTACAGAGAAGAGAAAATATTTACAAGTCAAAATTCCCTGATTTATGAAACTTAATAATTAAGGAGTCTTGGTTGATTTACTTCTTTGAACTTCAATTTCCTAATATGTGAAACAAACGTAATTTTGATAATTTAATAATCAACTGCTATTGCAAAGATCAAACAAAATAACATCGGAATGTGCATTTTAATCTTCCATGAGAGATGAATATGTGAGAAAATATTGCTTTGATAATGAATATTATGTGAATAACATTCAAGGAAACTTTGTACAATAGCTCAAATTTTGTTGTAGCTAAAGAAAGCATTGTTCCTCAGCGTGAAATACCAAAGTATAATCATAGCTTTGTTCTACAGAATTCTTTGTTATTCTAATTTTTTGAAATAGAATTTGTCCTGTATTCAAAAGAGAGACTATATAGCTAGATGTTGGAGTCAGGATGTACAAAAGACAACAGGTAGTAAAGGAAAGGGAAATAATGAACACATCAGGATTATATATACCAGTATATATCAGCCTCAATATGAATCAAATCCTTTCCCTTGCAGCTTCCCTGCCATATCTAGGTAAACACGCATCGTCAGTTGTCAAGGCTATCTGCTGTCTCCTACCTTGTCTAGTGCCTGTCTATCAAAGCTTCTAAGCTCTGACAATGGGGAATAGTTTAGTGGTATGTTAGCTGTTACACTCAAGCATAGGCAAGCAATGCTCCAGCAACTACAGGCAAGGTTCCGCGAGTACTCTCCAAAAGGGACAAGATTCCAGATCTTTGTTGTGAAAAGAATGCTGGCATTTTGCAACAGGGTTTTAGTTTTATCTCCTTTTCCATTTTCAAGCAGAAGATTCCATCCAACTTTAGTATTTTATAAGGTATCACATGGACATTGAGACTGACCTAGGTTTGTCTGTATAGGTGACCTTGGGCAAGTCACGGTGCTTTACTGAATGTGTTTTCCTCCCCACTGACAACACATTCTCTGGGAAAGAAATTCTTTCTTTCTCATGTAAAAATCTCATGTAAAATAGCATAAAAAAGAATAAACCACTTGAGAATAAATTTAATACAGAAATAAAAGATCTAAAGAAATCAAAGAAGACACATTTCCAAATAAATGGAAAGGTATCTTCAGTTCACGAATTGGAAATCTTAATATGGTTAAAATGTCAATACAAAAAGCCATTATACATTCAATGCAATCCTTATCAAGACTGCAATGGCCTTTTTTTTTTTTTTTACAGAAGTAGAAACAACAATTATAAAATGAACATAGAACCAAAAAAGACCTCAAATAGACAAAGAAATCCTGAGAGAGAAGAACAAAGCAGGAGGTATCATGCTTCCTGATTTCAAGCTACATTGTAAAGTATAGTTAACAAAACAGCATGGTACTGGCATAAAAACAAACAGGCCAATGGAACAGACTCAAGAGCCCAGAAATAAACCCAAGCCATGAAAAACAAGAAAATCCTACCATGTGTGAGTTGAATGAACCTGAAGGCCCTATAGTAGCAAAATAAGTGAGACAGAAAAAGACAAATAACTATATGATCTCTCTTGTGTGTTTGTGTGGAGGGCTGGGGGTGGGGGGATGGGGAAATAGAGATTTCAGACTTGTGGTTACCAGAAGTGGAGGGTGGGGAGAGGAGGAATTGGACAGACAGTCTAAAGGTACAAACTTCCAGTTATCAAATGTATAAGTAGTACTAGGGATGGAAGGTACAACGTGATGACTACAGCTAACACTGCTGTATGAGATACAAGAAAGTTGCTGAGAGTAAATCCTAAGAGTTCTTAGCACAAGAAAATGGTTTACCTTTTTTTCTTCCTTTTCTTTTTATTGTATCTTTATAAAAAGACAGATGTTAGTTGAACCTACTGTGGTAATCATTTTATAATATATGCAAATGAAGCCACTGTGCATGCTGTATGCTTTAAACTTACACAATGATGCATGTCAATTATTTCTCAATAAAAGTGGAGAAAAATAAATGTAAACTGTGACTCGCAAAAAACAAGTAAACAAGAACCCAATAAACCTTTCCCTCTATATATATTTAGATGATTATCTTATAAATATATACAGTGATAATTATCTTATAAATAGAAAGTGAAGACTGAATTATATCAGAAATGGTCATGTCCTAGTTAACTGGACAACCGTAGGAATAAGTCTCCTAACAGGTTACAGGAATATATCAGTACAGATGAGTGGAATTCCACCTCATGGTCTTTCTCACTTTGCTTGGTAATTTTTGGTTGAAGTGTCTGAGATTCTTCCACAAGATAAAATTCTCCAAATTATTTTCCTTTTGAGTAGATAGTATAGCCAGTTAAATCCACACATTCCTTTTCTGTTGATAGAGACATAATCTAGTTAAAAGGAAATGTGTTAGGAAAGTCAAACACTTAATTGATAAAGAAAGGTCATTGCATGTTTTGTGTAAATCAAAGCTAAAAATTCATTTAAGGAATAGATAGCTGTATTGTGGACTAAACATTACCTGGACTGAGTATAGAGTTGGCATTCACATTGTTCTAGGCTACAAATTCATGGTCAGTAATTCTCAACAGAAATGTCAACTCAATTTGTCAGTATTACCTGTCTGTCACCTGTTGTGCTTACATATTTAAAATAAGCATAGTACATTGAGAGCAACACATGATAAATTGGGGAAATGCTAATAAAATGGATGGTAGTAATAGAAAGCCCTTTTTTAAAAGATTTATTTTATTGTTTTTGACAGAGACAGAGAGAGATAAAGAGAAGGGGGAGGGTTCAGAGTAGTCTCCATAGTTGTACATCATCAGTTTTCCATATAGTTTCATTCTGCACAGGTGGGCGGGGGCCGTTCAGGGCAGGAAGTGAGCTGGGCATCAGTGAGCTGGGCATCACCCACATGGGAGGCACACCCCCTCGAGCCAGGGGCCGAGCCAGGGGTCAAACCAGAGGGTGAGAGCCGGGGCAGGAGCGGGGCTGAGAACTGAACTGGGGGCCTCCCGCATGGGAAGCACACCCCAGTTCAGCATGTGGGTCTACACAGGCCGGGACTCGATCCTCCATCCCTGGGGCTGCAAAGCAAGTGCTTAACCCGCTGAGCCATCCCGGCTTCCCCAAGCCCTCTTATTATAGTCTCCAACTTTATATGCCTAAGGCTGGCCCAAAGGTAAGATTTTATTAGGTTCTGTCATTAATGTACTACTTCAAAAATTTCCTCAAAAAATAAAAAAATAATTTTAATACAAAACTAAATTTTAGTGCTGAATTGCTGTGCACAACTGGTAACCACCAGAATGGTGGTGAAGGTTCTTTACTCCCATGAGGGAGGCCCCAGTTCAGTTCTGGCCCCGTGAGGCCCCAGAACCTTTACCTGTGGGATGAAACTATGTCACAACTAATGATGTACGACTATGGAGACGGCTCTGGGCCCCCCTTCTCTCTTTCTCTGTCTCTGTCTCTCTCTTATTCTCTCTCTCACCTTCTCTCAAACAATAAAATAAATCTTAAAAAAAAAGAATCTGTGAGTTTAAATTCATTCTATAAAAGTCACCATTTGAGTCTAAAGTGCATGGTATTTACTATTCTATTTAAAACAACAGATAATACCACACAACTTGAATTTCTATGCATTCTCCAGATATACTGCATTTTTAAATGTCACAGAATTAAACAGCTACCCTATTAAAAACAGAACAAAGAGTGATGAAGAGAGGAAATACCCTCCTTCTACTTCCCCCGTCCTGCTTCAGTTGCTACTATTTGTTGTGTTAAAGGAGTGCTATGTGTTTGAATTCTTTGTCTCCTGAGTTCTTTGAAAAAAAGAAAAAAGAAAAATCAAACAAACAAAACAGAGATAGATAAATTTACAAACCTACCTCTTGGACTAAAATATCGCCACTGCACTGAGCCACCCAACAAAAAGCAAGTCAATTTTTAAAAATATAAATCCCAGGATAGCAAAAGCAAATGACAAAAAATTTTATGCAAAAAGTTGTCTATTTTAAGAAGAAAAATATAAAAATGAAAGAGACAGATGAAAGAAGTACACAAAAGTTTATAAATTGGTGAAGTTGTTTTCTTTCTATTTTTTTAGTAAGGGAACAAAATTTAATAAAATTCCAAAATTAACTAGTGCCTATAAAAGACTACCCTTTGTTATCTACAAGGAAGACAATAATAATAATAATAATAACCCTACCTTACTTGTCTCAAAGGGTTGTTGTAAAAATTAAAAAGGCTAAATTGTGAAAGAGATGAGTAACTTTCTAAGATCATCAGTAGTAATTCGGTGGCCAAGCCAACATCTGAAATTAGGAATTTTGGCAGTCACTTTAGTACTCCTTTCACTATTTCTTCCAGGGGTCTGTTTGAAGCAAGCAGAAGTCTCAGAATAAACATAACTTGTATTTCTGCTGAATGGAAGAGTTAGATATATTTTGAGAATGCTTTCTATGCCCACCTGATAATTGGAACTAAAATGCTCTATGGGAAACTGGCTGCTTAAAGTTGGGGCTAAGATACCGTCGCCATTAAGTGAAGCTGAAAAGCACAAACTTCCAAATACCTCCCAGGTTGTGATTTCTATAAAACTGCACACTTAGTGAGGAGGGTGGACACAGACATACCCCTTGGCCTTTCATTCAAAAAGTTAAACCAAGTCGCTGGCTTAGTCCCTACATTCAGTATGAAAGAACACAGTTGTTTTCTTCCCCTATTTCATCATGGACTTGTTTGTTTGTTTTTAAGTAAATACAATTAAAGCAAATTGAAAACTGACATGAGGTCATATGTTTATGACCTCACTTATAGGTGGATTATAGAACTGAAAGTAACAAAGAAACAAAAACCTATGGACACAGTCAATAGTTTAGTGGTTACCTGAGGGTAAGGGAGAAGGTGGGTGAAAGATTTGGGGTGGGGGTGGGGACTGGGAGTGGGCACCAGATATGTGGTGATGGAGAGAGAGCTGATTCTGGGTGGTGAGCATATAATGCAATACATAGATGATGTAATGTAGAGTTGTGCACCTGGAAACTATGTAATTGTTACCCACCAATGTCACCCCAATAAATTTAACAATAATAAAATAATAGAAAAAAATTTTTTTAATGAAATAAAAAGTAGATGTGCAAAATACAAGGCCATATTTCCTGGTGGTAGATCTGACGGAAGTAAAATCAGTTTGTCAAATTGATATAAATGTTTGCAGAGCCTTTCTCTAAATTTCTCTACTTGTCTCATCACGAACAGGTTAGAAACAGTGTGCGGATCAGCATGGGCCCGTGGATTTCCTTTGAATAGTCCTGTTCTGTCACAGCAAAGGGGGAACCCCTTACCAACATTCTGGACTGGGAGCCCTGGGAGGCTAGGTGTCGGCAATTACAAGATCATTAGCATACTATATGATTTTTGTATGTGTTATGTTTATTGTCTTTTTCCTCCCTGTGGAACATGAGCTCCACTTCTGTGTGTTTTGTATGCTAGATAGTCCCAGCTTTAGCATAGAAACTGGTGCATAGTAGTCCTTCAAAGAATATCTGCATATAAACATGTGGATGAATCTGGGAGGGGTGAGAGAGAAATAGGAAGGAAAACATCAAAAAGCACACACACTTTTCCCTATGAGGAAAGTTAATACTAAGAAAATTAGCCAAGAAAACTAATAATCAAAACATAAATTAATTCTGCAAAACGTTTGACAAAGATTTATAATAAGAATGTGTAGGTGGATTGCAAATAAAACAAATTTGAATTACACCAGAAATTAGGAATCAAGCAAACGAAATGAAACGGGAGGATGTGGATATACAGAGGAACAAATTAGAAATTTTAAAAATAAATACATTTAAATAGAAAACAAAGGATACAATAAAACCTAGTCAATAAACAATAACAAATAATTATTTGAAATGGAATAATAAGAATTTTGCCCAGAATTCTCCACAGAGCAACAACTAAGAAAAATAAATAAATAAATAAATAAATAAATAAATAAATAAATAAAGAGAGAGAGAGAGAGAGAGAGAGAGAGATTTCAAATAGCTTGAGAAGATCCAATTTAGGGGCTATAAGAGTTCCACAAGACTTAATGAAGGAAAAAAGAGGAGAAATGTTTGCAGAGGTAATTATTGGCCTTTTACAAACTGTGGAAACACTAGTCCACAGATCAAAAGATCCACAGGGAAGAATAAATTATACCAAATAAACACCAATGCATTGAATGAAACAGTGGAAGAACTAAGGCAAAAATATACTATTAAAAACTACCAGAGATAAAAGACTAAGTGAGCACAGAGTAATAGGATTTAGACCAAGAGGGTTTCCCCTCTTTGGCAATTATGATGCCCCAAGACCATGGCGTAATATCTTACTAGGTTGAGGGAAAGCATGTATCTATCAATTCAGAATTTTATGTTCAGCTAAATTAGTAGTCAAGTTTGAAGGTAAGATAGAGCATTGTCTAGAATGCAAATACAGAGGTTAACATTCTCAGGCCCTTTCTGGAAGAAAAAAATGAAGATGCATTTTATGAAAAAAAGAAATGTTAAACCAAAATTAAGATGTGGGATATAAGAAATACTGGTAAAAGGTAAGAACAAAAAGGAAATAGAAAAATTTCTTTGAGGACAGAATTTAATTAACTCTGAATGTGAAATTAATAATTATATTTGTGTGAAAGATGTAAAATAACTCTAAAGAATAATTACCATCAAGGGTAGAATCCAGTGTTAAATAGTGTGTTCTAATTATTTGCTATGTTCAGGAAAATATTTTTAAAATTCTGAATAGTTTTAGTCATGCTTAAAAATTTATAGTGATTTATGTATGTGAAAAAAATACATTCCTAAAACATCAGAGGGGAATAACAAATACCGAAAGTATATCCATCCTAGCAGAATTAAAAAAAAGAAAGAAAAAAGAAGGTAGAAATAAGTCTAAATATAACTGTAATCACTAAATGTATCTGTAATCTATAACAGTGATTAATAGCGATCACTATCAGTATAAATAAGTACAATTTGCCATTATGAGATATATAATCAAAATGGATTTTCAAAAATTCAGTTACAATGTTCTTTAAAGAGAACCACTTAAAACAAAATCATACAATATTTTTGAAAAGTAAAGCAAACAATATTAAGCAAGCACCAACACAATGTAAACAAAATTAGGCAATATATCAGCAAAATGAAATCCAAAGCAAAAACATTATTAGAGATAAAGAAATACATTACTTAATAGTAACATTTTAAAACTTACTAAGCAAACATGATTTAAAAAATATTGATGTATTCTCAACATATAAAAGAAAATTTGATACTGTTTTTTGCAAAGTTAGCCAATATCCTGTGGGAGATTTTACTGTCTTTATCAGAAACAGATAGATTACACAGACAAAAATAGTAAATAGAATTAACAAACTTTGTCATATATGTGTATGTGCTCATTCATATATATACACTATGTATAAAAATTGGTTATGTAACTTTTCTCAAATTACAAAGTACAGTTATATATAACCTCTATCTATTTATCTATCTATCATCTATCCAACTACCCACCCATCCATCCACCCACTGATCCATCCATCCATCCATCCATCCATCTGCTGCCCATCTGTCTGTCCATCCTCCCACCCACCCAACTACTACCTATCATCTAATTATATCTATACATAGACATTTATAGCATATATACTCATAGAAAAATTATCAAATATTTTAAAAGAATTGATATTGAATAGAACATATTTTTGTCTGCAATGTGAATAATTTAGATATTGACAATAAAACAGTAGACGTGTACTAGTACTTTACATTTTGTAACTAAATTAAGGCAAGAGGAACATTTATTTTGAGCTGTGGTTCTCTTAATGGCTGGACATTGGAATGATCCAGGAGGACTATAATCAATACTGACGCCTAGATCTCTCCTCCAGTAGTTCTGATGAAATTGGTCTCTGGAGTGTGTAACTTGGGATTCTAATATATAGTCAAAGCTTAGTACTTCTGATGTAGTATCTGGCACTATTTTTACCCTACATGAGTTAACCTTTAAAGATGGTATCAAAAAGACAAATGCTTTTGCTTCAAGGGTTATCAAGATACATTCTTCATTGAAAGCCAAATGGCTGATGATGTAATCACCCCGGCAGCTGTCAAAGTGCCTTCAGTCATTCTGACTAGATTCCTCCATCTGTCTTTTATTTCTTTGGTTTGCAATCAAGCAAACACCTTAACTGACCCTTACACGGAAGGCATCTGGCTGTGAGCTGCTGTGGTCTCCATAGGTGAAGGGGTCTGAGTCAGTCATTTTGCCTAACTTCTCCTGGGAATGAACGTAGCAGGTACACTGAAGCATCTCTCACCGGTCTAATCAAAATGCCAAATGTGACAGGGATGAAGTTCTCCCTGCAGAGGAGTGTATTGGAATGAAATCCAAATGTTCTGCTATTGGCCAAAAGCAAAGATTGATGGCTGAGTTTTTCAGTAATAGAATTCTGTAAGGTTTGATAAATATCAAGTAATAAAATATAATGTATGAATGTGTGGGCTTTGAAATTAGACATACTGGGAACACATCCCAGCTCAATTAATTATGAGCTATGTGACCTTGAGCCCATTAGTTATTTGTAAAATTTATGACATTTAAATGAGATAATGTAGTTCAAGTGCATAGCTCAATTCCTGAAACAATGAGTGTGTGGTACACAGTATCTGTTATTATTGTTATTGTTATTATTCAGTAATTTTCCAAAGATATATGCCACAAGGGTCATGGTGGCTGTCAGTTTCTGAAAATGAATGCATCCTTCTTCCATTAGAGGGTGATAGGATGGGCCAGAAACTATGAGATATATCTTAGAAAGCAAGAAATATAAAATTTAAGTCCAGAGAGGAAGAGAGACATTTAGCATAGAAATACCTCAGTAACACTGTTTCCAGGTTTCAAAGATTTACTTTATTGTTTTTGACAGAGAGAGAGAGACAGAGACAGACAGAGAAAAGGGGAAGGGCCCAGAGTAGTCTCCATAGTTGTAGGTCATAAGTTTGCAACATGGTCTCCTTCCACGCAGGTGGGTGTGGGCTGTGCAGAGTGGGGACAGAGTCAGAAGGGAACAGGTCTTTAGAGGTCCAGAGAGAAGGCAATGAAGTAGATTTTCCAACAGGGTACATTCTATGAAGGCCATATGATGCAAAGACAAGATGTTTAGGCCTTATCCTGAATATAATGAAATACTTTAAGAGTTGTACTGTCCAGGAAGGTAGCCAGTAGAGTCATGTGATTAGAAAGCATTTGAACTGTGGCAAATCCTAATTGAGAGGTAATGAAACTATAAAATATACACTGGATTTAAAAGACTGAACTAGGAAAGAATATAAAATACCTCTTTAATAATTACTTTATTGAATACATAATAAAATATCTTTGATATATTGAGTTAAATAAAGCTATTATTGAAATTATTTTTACTTGTTTATTTTTACTATTTAAAATATGGCTTTAATCAATTAAAATTATATATGTGGCTTGCATTTATGACTTGCATTATATTTTTATTAAATAATGCTTCATTAGACACTTTTGAAAGACAGAACATGTGATGCTATTTAAAAATATTTTTCAGGGGAAAGCCGGGATGGCTCAGCGGGTTGAGCGCTCGCTTTGAGGCCACGAGGACCGGGGATCGAATCCCGGCTCCAGCCCAGGCGGACCCACATGCTGAACTGGGGAGTTCCCACAGTTCGGTTCTCTAGCTGTCTCTGTCTCTGTCTCTCTCTCTATCTGTCAAAAGTAAAATAAAAATAAATATGCACTGAAGATAAAATAATTACTCTCTATAAATAAAAAAAAAAAAAGATATAAAAATATTTTTCAGTGGTGGGTATTTCCTGAATATGATGAATATTCTGCTTAATGGAGAGAAACACTGAACACTAAAAGCACTTGCCTTAGAGTTAGAAACAAAGAATCCACCATCAACAAAAACAATGACAACAAAACCCACAACTATTAATCTTTTTTTTTTTGCAGAAGTTGCAAAACAATGAGATGAGAGAATCAAAGTCATAAACACTGGGAATAGATATGTAAAATTATCACTAATACAGATAATATGATTTTATACTCAGAAAACCTAAGAGAAGAAAGTGAAAACTAATACAAGTGATCAGAGAATTCAATAAAGTGGATGGAAACAATATTTATACTGAAATCAATAACATTCACAAGTATAAATAACACATATAAAATAAAATGGAAGACTCAGTTAGCAACAAATAAAAAATGATGAAGATTTATACAAAGAAAAACTGTAAAATGTTCTTGAAGACTTGAACCACTGGAAAGACAGACCATGTTCCAGGACAGAAAAACTTGATATTTTAAAATATCCTTTTATTGCTGAGTTGTGTTGCATTGTGTGCCACAGGTTTTAAGCATTCACTCATTAATGGACATCTGGGTTGTTTACAGTTTGGGGATATTAAGAATAAAGTTACTATGAACTTTTGTGTACAGAGTCTTGTGTAATCATAAATTTTTATTTCTCTGGGATAAAATGACCACCAGTGGAATTGTTGGGTCTTTTGGTAGCTGCATGTTTAGTTTTCAAAGAAACTGTCAAAATATTTTCCAGAGTGATTGCACATTTTATATTCCCTCCTGCAATTTTTGAATGACTCTGTTTCTTCTTTATACCCTTACTAGCTTTTAATGTCCTTAGTTTATATTTAGTCATTTTGGTAGGTATGTAGAGATAGTAAATTGTGGTCTTAATTTGCAATTGCCTAATAGCTAATGATGTTAAACTTACTTCATGTGTTTCTTTGTCATACGCATATTATCTTTGGTAAAATATCTGCTCATATCTTTTGCCCATTTTCTAACTGGAGGGTTTTTTGTTGTTGGTTTTGGTTTGTTCTGTTGTTGTTGTTGTTTTTTCGGTTGAGCTGTGAGAATTCTTTATATGTTCTAGAAATTTGTCCTCTGTGGAATGTATGGCTTGGAGCTACTTCCATCCAGTCTGTAGCTTGCCATTTCATCCTTTTAACAGGGCCTTTCACAGAAAACAGAAAACAAACAAACAAAAAAACACTTTAAAAGTTGCTGAAGTCCAATTGATAAATTTATGATGTTTTTCCTTTTTTTTAGAGACCATGCTTTTGGTATTAAGTTGAAGAGCTCTCTACTCAGCTCTAGGTGTTCCATGAATTTTAAGGCTCTTCTTATTAATAGATGTCTGCACATTTGTGTAGGAACCAGATCCCAATGATATTCTCTGTATTTTTTCAAAAAGTTTAACAGGTTTAGGTTTTACTCTTAAATCTGGGATCTGTTTTGAGTTTATTTATTTATTTTTTATAAAATACATGGTTTAAGTCAAAATTCCTGGTGTTTTTGCTGCTGCTGTTGTCATTTGTGTGTTTTTGTTTTTAGCTTATGGATGCCCAATTTCCATAGCTCCATTTGTTGCAAAGGCTAGTCTTCCTCCACTGAATTACTTTGGCACCTTGTCAAAGATCTGTTGGCCATTTTGTATTTCTTTTTTCTATGTTTTTGAGGTGAAAACTGAGACTATTTATTTGATTTTCCCCCTTTTTTAATATAAGCACTTAGAGATGTGACTCTTCCTCTTACTTATGGTTTATCTGTGTTCCAAAAATATTAATAATCTGTATTTTTGTTTTTTTAGCTCAACATATTTTTTTATTTCCATTGAGACTTTTATTTGCCTCATGCATTATTTAGGAGTGTGATTTTTTATTTCTCAAGTGTTTGAAAATAGTCTTTTTACCTTTCTGTTACTGATTTTTAGTTCAAATTTATTGTAGACAGAGAACCATTCTATGTGATTTCAATTCTACATTTGTTGAGATTTTTTTTTGTCTAAGGATATGGTCTACCTTGGTATATGTTTTATGGCCCCTTGAAAAATAATGTGTATTTTGATGTTGGATGTGATGCTATATAAATTTCAATTAGATCCTGCTGTTTGATGATATTGTTAAATTATTCTATAGCCTTGCTGATATTTTGTGTAGTTGTTTTATCAATTGATAAGAAATGGGTGATGCAGTCTCCAATTATAATAAATTTATGTATTTTTCCTTTTAGTTCTATCAGGGTTTTGTTTTGTTTTTTTGCTTTATGTTTTGCAACTCCATTGTTTGATCACATTATATTAGGGAAAGAATGTCTTCCTGGTAGACTAATCCTTTCATACTTATAAAATCTCTTAGTCTTTGGTGGTTTTCTTTGCTCTGAAGTCTATGTATATTATATGATATTAATATAGTCATTCCTAATTCTCTTGATTAATGCTTACATAATGTATATAATTCAAATTATTTACCCCTATAGCTAAGATGTTATTTCTCTCATTGTTTTAAGAATTTGTCAGTTTTTACAGAAAAATACTTTTTTTTTAGAAGTTTGATAGTATATTTATCTTTGTGGATTACTTTGGGTTTATCCTTTTTGGGGTTTGCTTTGTTTTTTAATCTGTGGAAAGACCAATTAAAAGTATACCAAGATAATAGTTTTAATTTTTAGATTACCCAAGATCTAAAAGTTTGACTATATACTTTATTGACAAGGATGTGAGAAAATAGGCATCTTTATTATACATTGCTCTTAGGATTCTAATTTGCTAAGAACTCCATGGATAACAATTTGAAAGTATGCATTTAAACTATGCATGCATTTTCTCATTAACAATGATTCTACCTCTAGTAATATATTTGATATAGATACTGAAGTCTATGCAAAATTAAAAAAAAAAATATATATATATATATATTGCAGTGTTGTTTACAAAAGCCAACAATTGCATACCATTTCTACACTCATGAATAAGTTAACTTGTTAGACATGTAGATGACTTACATATAATGGAATACTATGAAGCCATAATAAAGAATAATGAATTTTTTCACATTCAGGTATAAAATTATCTGTAAATCATATTTGCATGCGAAAAGTAGAGAACAGTGTGAATTGTGTGCTATTATTTGTGTAAAAGCATGAAAAGAAATATCTATTTGCTTGTGTATGAATAATATTGAACTAGAAGGCACACACAGGTAACAGAGGACACTGGTCACCTTTGCGGTTGAGAGCTGGGTCACTGGAGGATAGGGTAATATATCTTTTAGTATTTTGAACCATTGTATTTTTAGGCTATTTAAAATACACATTTAAGAATCGTCAACCAAATATTACCATATTTAAGAAAGACTCAATAAAAATTTTCATCTGGGTTTCAGAAGGTCTGAAAAGAATATTAGAGGAAGAGAGCAGAGTATGGTAAAGACAGGGAGTGAGATAACTTTTATAGTGAGAGAAATTGAAAAGCAAGAGAAGTTCAGCAGTACTGTGAATTGGTCAGGTATGGAAGGCAATTAAGGTAGGACATACTAACTTGGTGACTTCTTAACTAGAATACCATGGACTATTTACTTCGATTTTCCTGAGTTAAAATAGTCGTTAAAAAAAGAAAAAAATACCAACCCAATACTCCACACTCTGTATAGAGTGCATGATACATAGGAAGCATTCAGTAAAAAAAGTTAGTATTTCTTTTTTTGTATTTATAACAATACATACACTCAAATCATATCTACTTTTTTATATTAGGATCATATTATAAAATTATAAAAACTGTTCTGCAATTTTTGGCCATCATTTAACATATCATGAGCATTTTCCTGTGATGTTATGTTAATTTTCTTTTCTTTTTATTGTTAAATTTAATGGGGTGACATTGATTGGTAATCACTAGATAGTTTCCGGATGTACAAGTCCATATCACATCACCCATGTATCGCATTATGTGCCCACCACCCAGAATCATCTCCCCTTCTATCACCACATATCCGGTGTCCACTCCCACCTCTCTATGTTAATTTTTATAAAAGCTAAGTACTGATCCTTTGTGTGCAAGTACTGTGACTTATGTCATTATTTCCCCAGACAGAGACTGTTAGGTTGTTTCTTACTCTAGTCTTACAAATAAGGCTCAGTGAACACCTGAGATTCATACTTTTTGCACTAATTCTGTAGGATGTTTTTCCTATATTAGATTATAATTATTTCTAGTATGGGGTCAGGAAGTTTGATTAATACATGAATTTCCGTTCATAAATGAGCAAAGCTTCTCATATCCCTTTACCTTTCGTTTTAAGAGGGGTCCATTTGAAGGTATTCCTCTGTAGGACTAGAGGACAAAAATCACCAGTGTGAATTCAGTGGAGAGTGTCCTGGTTCCTGCCATTTCTCTATTCATGCTCTTCAGCCTGACAGACGCCAAAGGAGATAGATGTCTGTCGGCTGGGCAATTTCTACAGAACTATCACGGAAGACTGTTTTTAAGTGAGCAAAAACTGGATCAGCACATTCTGATAATGAGGTGGGGAGCAAAGTAATGAGCAGAGTACAGGGTATGAAAACACCATGATAAAGGAAACTGCTTTCAAGCAGAATGACCAGGGGAGTGATTAAAGAGCAGTGTTGGGAATGAAATGATCTCAGGCACGGCAGAAAGAGCTGGGACGCATGGAGCGCCATGGGCTTTCAGAGGTGACCTAAACTCTTCCCTCCTTCTAGGGACGGTGATGGACTGTTCAAGTAGGAAGGAGGCTAGAGCCCTGTGGATCTTTGCCAGCCTCAAGAAGCTTGAGCCATTCACCGATATAGCCAAGGGGCTCAGGAAGCCTATGAGCCTTTTATTTGCAAGCATTTTAAACATACAAATCAAGCAAACAACACACAGCAGAGTAACAGAGCAAACAACCACCTACCTACTCAGCTGCTCAGATTTAACAAATATTTAGATTTTATTATTTTGCTTACACTTAAGAAATAAAACATTACAGGCAAAATGAACGACTATGTCTCATAGCTTTCTCTCCTTCAGTCCACCAAGATGTTATATATGTGAATGTCAGAGTGTGTGCATGTGTATGTGTGCACACGTGCACACAGTCAGCAAAAATGGCTATCATGAATTCCTTTCTTGCATGCTCATGACACCATTCTTACCAAGAGGGAGAGTCTATTACCCTCTCCTTGAATCTGGGTTTGTATTGACCAATAGAATGCAGCAAGGTGACATTGTGGGGCTTCTGACCCCAGGCCTTAAGAAGTCTGAAGGCTTTTGATTCCACTCTGTAAAGCTACCTGCCATGTTAGAAGGCCAGCTACCCTGAGTTCACTGCTTAGAGAGGAAACCCACCCACACTGGCCACATGCAAGGCCACGTGGAAGAACATCAAGGTTCCACATATGTGAACAAAGTCTTCTGAGAACTTCTAGCTCTGCCCAGGGGCCAGCTGGATTCAGCTCAGTGAGAAACCCCATCCAGTGCCACATGAAGCAGAAGACCCACCCAGCTGAGCCAGGTCAGCTAACAAAATTGTGAGGAAAATAAGGTTAATATTTTAAGCTACTAAGTTGTAGGTTTGTTATGCAGCAATAGTTAAGTGAAATATGCATACTCATTTATACCAATAAAATATTAATAGTGAGCACAGTAACAGCTGCTTCCACTAATGGTCAAATAAACCTTTATCAGACTGTCCCTTGCATGAATAACAATAAATAATGTGAACATACACACACACACAAACTACTACTCAATGCAATAGAAAGTGACCCAAAGTGTGCATATCCTGGAGGGAGGCACATTCTTGGAAGAAAAAGAAAAATGAGGTTCTCCCATTCATAGCTTCCTTAGCATGAAAGCAGTCCCTAGTGTGCACTATGCAGGGGAGTTCAACCTCTGACAAGATTCTCACAGCCTTTCTGGCTTCTAAAACAGAGGTTAGAGTTTGGAGCAATGACATTTGTTGGAACATGGGGGTCAGATCTTGGAAAGGAAAGAGACAGAGGTTTGGAGCCCAAATTATGTTTATAAACTGTTCTCAAATCTCTGACCACTGAATCACTCTTGCATGGGACGAAGTTTCAGTGAAGTGGCTATGGCTCAAAGGACTTAAACTAAGACTTGAGCTGCTGTCCAAGAAACAGGGCTTGCATTTTGCACCCAACCATATTATTTTCTATTTTCTAAAGCAAATGAGCAAAGCCCCTCACTCTTTGAAGTAGGTAGCAAAATGTCATTCCCTCTCTATCATGAAACATTTCCAATGTCCGGGAGATAACCACAGATGCCTCAATGTGTGAAGAAATGGGAGCCTGAGACACATTCTCAAGGGAGTCATGACTATGGCAACAGCAGACGCTAACATTTAATGAATACTTTCTATGTTCCTGGCTCTCTTCTTTGTACTTTTGCACTTCTAATGGGAATCTACACAGCAACTTTGTAATGTTGGTAACAATTACTTTATCACCAATATGGAGTCAAGAAAGTAGAAACCAGTTTAGGTATTTTAGGCAAAGAGAGAGAGAGAGAAAAAAAAGTGTGTGTGTGTGTGTGTGTGTGTGTGTGTGTATTTGAGCTACTCAGTTACAAGAACTGGAACCCCACCCCCAACCACCACCACTACCCCTAAAAGGGCAGTATTAACTAGATATATAAAACACTGGTCTTCTGCTGCTGCTCTTGCGAGCCTGCTCGTACAAGAGCCTGCTGCCACCACCACTCCCACTGAAGGGGAACCTCCCTGTAGTCCGCTGACAGCATCACCCCCACTCTGGCATTCCATCTTGGTCCCCTGCCACCCCTGACACCAGTTCAGGGGAGGAATGCTTCTTCCTATTCTCTGCCCTCTAGTCCTGCAGAAGTGCGTTCCACTGGTGGACCCTCCGGAGGAGCTCTACTGGTGAAGGGGTGGAGGAAATGTAGTTTTTCCTGCAGGCCGTGTCAGACAGGGGAGAAGTCAGAAGGGCAGGGATAATGCAAACATAAAGGGACACTGTCCACACAGTTGCCATCGTTATTTATATTCGAGGAAGTAGGAACATGGAACGTGAAGGAGCTTGCCCAAGATCACACATCTTGACATGGTGGTTAGTATTCGAACCCAGAAAGCTTAACTCCAAAGGTCATGTGCTTCATCCAATGGATTTTTAGCTTGTTTTTAATTTTTTTACATTTACAGAGTCAAACAGAATATATTTGTCCTTGGACCCACGTGTTGATGTTCATTCAGACGATGACCTAAAAAGTAATTAATGTTAGCATCCCTTAGATTTTCTACATTATGATGTTATAATCAAGACTACCATCTAATTTCAAAGCCCATATTTGTATTTGTTTTTCATAATTATGTCAATGCCAGATTATGATGCCAAGTGACAGTTTTTAATTTTTACAATGTTGGTAAGCACGTTTGACAGCATGTAGCTTCCGTGTCCTAATGTCAAAATGACAATATTTCTTCTGCATCTGCCATGCTAGTCATTAATACTTTAACATTTGTAATGACAAAATTACTCTTTCTCAGCAATGGGGAGTAATCAAAAGATATTTTCGTAGACTAAGCAATTAATTTATTGACTTAGTTGACAAATTAAGAATTTAATTGACATCATGAAAATGATTCAGTGCAGGGGAGTGTCACACTATCTTAAATGTTGCAGCCTAATGAGAAAACTGTACAGCCAAAGATTTCATAATAAATGTTACGTTTGAGAGCCAAATGACCTCATAACAAGCTATAGAGACAAATAGTGCTTGGCAGTTTGAACAAAGAAAAGTTGTGGAAGAATTGAGTCATCAGAAGGCACATAATGCTATTCCTAAACCAAAACAAAACAGAACAATATGTTTGCTTCTGCACTCACTGCCATTTTAAAGTTTTGAGCAAATTTGCAACACAGATCTTTTCTTTGTATATATTACCTAATATGAGTTTAGCAATAAATTTGTAAGTAAAAATATAATGAAGAAATCATTTATATATAATAAATGCATATAAACATGCATACTCACATTTAGTAACCTATTGTAAACTATTAATTATTATTATTGAGGTTGGCTCTACTATAGTAACTTTAGATTCCAAAACTTTAGTGTTTAATCCTATCAAGATTTATTCCTCACAAACATAATAGTCCAAGGTGAGCATTCTGCTTGATAGGTGGCACATTTTGTGATAATGAGTCTTCTTCTATCGTACAACTTTGCCATTCTCTAGGCCTGGTCAATGTCATCATCTATATTCAGCAAAAAACCTTTTCTTTTTTTTAAATCTATTGAGCTTAGGTCTGTCTTTATCTGCTGTTAAAAGTTACTGTGCATAGGTAGCTATTACAGGCAAAGGGAGAATGGTGTGAATTTGAATTGTACTGCCAATACGCCAGAACTAAAAATCACGGACCAGCCCAAACCTTATATGGTGCATCATGTCATCTAAATAACGATGAATCTGTGGTGCGGGCAAAACTAGCGTCAATAAACAGGTGAAAGTGGGTAAGAAACGTGACTCCCATCTAGTGAGCACATGGCGTCATCTAGGCTATGTACTGAATACTATGCATATATTTACATACTGAATTCTTGCAATATCCTATAAGGTAAGTAACATTTTATGCTTGTTTTTGTTTTTTTTTAAAGATATTTTTTAATATTTGTATTTTAAATATTTATTTATTTATTTTTATTGTTTTTTGACAGAGAGAGAGAGAGAGAGAGAGAGATACAGAGACAGAGAAAGAACTGAACTGGGGGAGCTCCCAGTTCAGCATATGGTTCTGCACGGGCCGGGGCCGGGATTCGATCCCTCGTCCCCGGCGCTGCAAAGTGAGCGCTTAACCCACTGAGCCATCCCGGCTTCCCCTATGCTTGTTTTAAATGTGAGAAAACTGCCCAAGATCATGTAACTCCTAGGTAATAGAGATAAGCTACAAATCCAATTTTCCACGATGCTTAAGTTTGTATTTCTATGTTACCAAACCACTCTTTTTCCCCTTCCTTCCTTCCTTTTTTTTTATTTCTATTTTTATTTTTATTTTTTACTAGTGATGAGTAAAAAAGACAAGTACTAAAAAACATGCAGGAAAGATAACACATCTATGACATATTTTGGACCACAAGGGTGAGATAGAGGCAAGTCCGATAATTAATGGAACCGAGGAAGACAAGGAAAACAAGCTGGAAAACAACGAAGAAGGAGAAGAGTTCAACATCTTTTTAGAATAAACCCCAGTTCTAGGTTGTAGTCTTGCTCTGAGACTCACCCCCACACTGTCTTAGATAAGGCTCTCCCCCTTTCTGAGATTCAATTTCCCCATCCATGAAATGCAGGCAGTAGAAGGACAGATATCAAAGATGGCACCAGGTCAAAACTTCCCTTGTTTCTCAGACCAGGCTGCCAGTATCCCCAAGATGAGCACAGCGGTCCGAAGGGCACAGCAGGGCCTCCTCACATGTGTATCAGCAAGAGAAGCAAGGTGGAGAAACCACCTCAGGCCAAACTCGTTAACAGTTGTTTCATTAATCACAGTTTGTGTTTCAAATCCAAAGACAATCTGTCCAATTAACATGAAAGCTCTGGCAGCCAAGGGGAGACCTTTAGGAAAAGGCAATTTGACACAATGCTCGCGTTTAGGAAAGTAGCTCTCAAACATAACCTTCTCCGGGTGACAACTTGAGTCCCCTCCAAAGCAGGGACAGAGGCCAGCCACATGCAGTCTGACCGCTGCTCTCCACCCTGCCTCACTGACCTGCGCACTTGCCAGCTAGCTCAGCAAGAGCAACTTTCCAGAACACGCCACTGTCATGCACACCTCTGTATGCCTGTCCTTTTGAACTCAAAGCCCATGTGTTATCCCAATTTTTTTGTGGCCCCGTCTAAGCTGCTTCATATTATATTTCCAGTAATACTTCAACAAATCTTTCTTGAGCTGCATTGAGACTTGGGTTTGAATCTCATTTCAATCAATTACTAACTTGGGCATGATTTACATTTTTATTTTCAAGCCACACATATGCACAGGCAAAAACACTCAAATACTACAAAGGTTTAGCCAGTGAAACCTCCATCTCTGACTTCCGGGCTTCTCCTTTGGGTGCACTGTCAGTTACTAATATCTTTAAAGATGCCTATATAGGAATATAAGTAAACTCCTTCCCCCACACAAATAGTAATGTATCAGGCACACTACTTCACTTCCAGCTGAACCATGTATCTCGGAGATTGTTCCCTATCAGTGCACAGAGAGTTTACCACAGTCTTTATAACCATGAACACATAAATCGACCTCTGAGGAACAGTTAATACTCTCATGGGTAAACTGGCATAACAAAATGATTCAGGCCTAACTTGTGGGTGCCCACTCTGGGTACCTACCTATTCCCTGGGTACATAGCTTGTAGGACACTTTATCACAATAGTCTGCTAGTACTCTGTGCAACACTGACAACCAATTATCGATATTTGTGGAATGAATGACTCTAAATCTAAGGACCTTTGAGGTAGTGTGATGGTTACATTTATGTGTCAACTTGACTAGGCTGAGGAAGCCCAGACAGCTGGTAAAACAGTATTTTGGGGTGTGTCTATGAGGAAGTAAGGGAAGAGAGCGGCATGTGAATAGGTAAACTGAGTGAAGAAGGTCAGCCTCAGCAATGTGGGTGGGCATCATCCAGTCCACTGAGGACCTGAATGGAACAAGAGACAGAGGAAAACCAATGTTGGCCTTTGCTTGAGCTGGGACAGCCACCTTTTCCTGCCCTGGGATGTGTGCATTCTTGGTTTTCAGTCCTTTCCAGTAGGATTGAATTATACTACAGGCTTTCCTGGTTCTCCACTATGCAGGTGGCAGATCATGGGACTCCTCAGCCTCCATAACTGCTTGAGCCAATTCCTATAATGAGTAAGCTCCTCAACTAGTTCTCTTTATATCTATCTATACCTCTCTACCTCGATCTATGGGCCCCTATCCAAATCTCTATCTCAAGCTCTGTATCTATCCCTATCTTTTACTGGTCTGTTTCTTTGGAGAACCCTAATACAAGAGTTACATGAGAGTACAGCGTCAGAACAGTACCTAACAGGTGGACGGCATGCAATATAGGATTCCTCTTCCTTTCCTCTCACATTCCAGAGTAGGCACAGGCTAAACTGCAAAATAGAATACTGACTTTACTGTTGCTTGTTTACCAATCCTTGTGTGTGCGTGTGTGTTGTGGGGGAGGGTGTCCCATCTCAGCCACGATCTGTTGATACCCTGGAACCACTGAGTGGCATAGAATGAGTTCTACGAAGAATGATAAAGTCAGTAAAGTTATCCTTCCCTCACCCACTGTTTCCCTAAGGCATTCGTTGAATGGGAAAAGCAGCAGACTTTGAGAGGAGCTTCGGCTGAGGGTCCCAGTTGTGCCAATTACATGGAACAATCATATGCCTTTTCTTGGGCTTTTGCCATTCATCTGCATAATAGGAATAAGTGACTGTTCTTGGGCAGGATTATTGTGCGGCCTAAATCAGTTGATGCATACAAAAGCACTTTAGAGGGAAAGCAGCTTTAATAGTGACAACACTGTGGAGGAGTCCCTGCATTTGACCCTGATATCATTAATCAACCCTCTCCTTTGTCGCTCTTGCATGGCTGGCTTCCCTATTTCTAAAATATCCCAACAACAGGGAGCAGGTAGCTGAAGGTTTTGGGCGGACAGTAAAACTAGAGATTCATGCAGAATTGCAATGTGCTTTTGTGATCTGCTCATGCCTACCACCACTAATTCCTCTGTGATGGATATGGTGAGCAGGACATGCTCTGTAGGCAGAAATAGGCAAGGCTAGATAGTCTGAAGGCCCCAGAAGTGATGGAAAATCATGGTGCATCTAGAGACTTTGAGAGTCTGAAGAACTGAAAGAAGAAAGGTCGCTTGTGTTGGGGGTGGGGCTCTTTGGGAGAATCCTTTGGAGAAGTGGGGAGGGGTCAACAAGGAGGCCCCAGCACTGCTGTAAACTTCCCCCGATCCTGGCCCTCTTGGAGGCTTGGACGTCCCATTGCTCACTGGTAATTACCAGATGTACCCAGACACTGGACAGTCTGACATGTCAAGTGACGGTGCCACCCTGAGCCCTCTTTGCTTGTCCTGCTGGCTGTCCCTCGCGGGGTACACTTGCCATTTTTGCTTCAGGTTCTTGCTGGCCCTGATGGACAACAGACAAAACAGGGGTCTTCTGTTGAATCTTTTCTTTTTCCCCATGGAATAACTGAAACACAGCTAGGGACAGGGAGTAAACAGAAATTGAAACACAGCTAGGGACAGGGAGTAATACTGAGGGAGGATGGGACGACCTTCAAAACAATCTTCTGGGTAACACCTGAGCAACCCACTGCAATTTTCTCCATTAATGTGCAGCCTCTTCACATAAGTCCCTTAATGACAGTGTGGGCGATGGATGGAGACAGGGCATTTGAAGCTTAAAATATATGCCAAGGAGATATGTTAAAAGCCACATATCTACCTAGGAGTGGGGAAAACAGGCAGGAGAGCAGAGGGGATGGGATAGAAGTTTTGCTACTTGTCTGTTAAGATGCTGGGATCATCTTTTGTTCATTCCTCTATTGTTCTGTACACCATACCGATTCTTCATAATGCTTACAATATGTCTTTACTTCCTCTCGATTTCCAAAGTCACAGGCTAGCAGAGACCTTAATTACCTTTCTGATTGACAATTACAGTAATAGGCACCCTGCTGCCAGGCTCTGCCACTTCTTGTCTACCCTGTAGATGTCACCAGATTGAACTTCCTAAAATATCACTTTGCACAGTCATTTTCCTACTTAAAATCTTCAAGGATTCCCAACTGTCTGTAAAGTGAAGGCTAATATTTAGCCTTAGGCTGGAAATCAATGCTACCAAAACCTTAAACATCCTACGTTGACTATGAAAGCTGCACCCAGATCTTACTCATTGTTCTGTCCCCCATTCTAGTATGGAAGCTCCATGAGGAAGTGAAGAATTTATTCTTGACTGCTAACATATAACAAGTGCTCATATGGTAATTGTTGGGTAAATGCATTAATTAGCTCATTAATAGTGTATGGCACAGAATATGGTGTCCATGTGTCTTTGTGGAAGGAAAGGATGAAAGGTGACAGGCAGGGAAGAAAGATGGTGGCATATGAAAACAGGGACAGATCATAGGTGGATGGCAGCTACAGTTATGGGCCTCTAGAATCAGAACAGGGCAGTAGAAATCTGACAGAAGGAGCTGAAGGGATGGATGAAGTAGAGGCTTAAGGTCACCTGAGGTTCAGACTAGATATAGGGAGTGGAAGAGGGTCAGAAGGGGAGACTAAGCTGAAGGAATACCAGTGGGCACTCTGTGGGAAGACAGGCAGTTATGAGCAAAGTCAGAAGAGGGCAGCGGGTGCTAGGGAGCCGGGTAATTGCATCAGGAGTAGTGAGCTATTCGGGTGAGGAGTCAGGAACTAAAGAGAGTTTGTACACCCACCAGGATGTGCTGGGTAAGTTTTAATAGCCATTATGAAAAACGAACTACATATGGGTAGCGCTTCAGTGTTGGATATCATGAACATCTTTGAGACTTGGGTGACAGTTAAGGACCCAATTGTCAGAAAAATAAATAAATAAACCCATATGATTTTGCATATAATTACAGGGGTTGAGAGACTTCCCTGGAGTCAATCGCCAGGTTAAGAAAACCTCACATTTACATTTTGCCATTGATTCACGTGAAGGTTTTTACCATCTGTTAATATATCAAATCCTTGCAGATCTCTGAACCCTGTAACACTTATTCCCATTTTGAGGAATCAGAGCTTCAGTGAGCAAATATGCCTTGCCCAAGTGAGAGGAAGCCACGTGTTTAGGGTAGCAGTCAGGTATTTTGGTTTCACACTGAGCATGTGAGTGTGTGCATTTCTATCATGTACCCAGCAAAACAAGCTGTGCTAATATTTCCACATGAATCAGAAGCCTGTTCCCAACAGGACCCGAGTACCTGTGAGGAATCAGGCATTGTGCTAGGCACTTGGGATCTGTCAGGGAACAAAAACAGACCAACGTGAGTGCTTCTATGGAACTCCAGAACCAAACTGAGGCCAGCCTGAGTGCCCGAATCCGAGCGTGAGCTGCTTATAACGTGTTGCTTCAGGCGCTTGTTGCTTAAGTAAAACCATAATCCAGGACACAGTGTCCTTAGGTTGTAGTTGTTGTCAAAGGTAGGTATCATGTCAACTAACACCAGACCCCACTAGCTAATCATGGTGGATCCCACCAGTCTTCGTTTCTTTGTTATTGTTGTTCTTCCTTTTACAAATTTCAAGCTTAAAGCTGCTTCTCATCTCATCAAAAGAAATAAGGCCCAAGAGGAACCTTTAACTCATGGTTGTTCAGAAGAGGACTAATAAACACCAGACTGAGAGTTGAGAGATCAGGTGTCCCAGGGCCAGCTCCGTCACTGAGGGCAGGTCTGTCTCTTACTTGGGCCTCGGCTTTCCTCACTGATTAAGCAAGACTGTGTGTTCCTGTGATCCTTCTCTACCCGAAAACGCGATGGATGGCTGAGAGCTTTGAGCTGCCTGAGAGAGAGCTCTTGTAATTGCAAGGTGGGGAGGTATAGATGGGAGGAAACTCACCCGCCATTAGCAGTTGCCCTCCTTGGCTCTAGGAACTGCACAGCTCTTAGCTGAGTGGGATATAGGTGGTAGAAAGGGTGAGAGGCAGAATATAAGCTTGCATTCTCATCAGAAAAGGAGCAGGCCAGATCAGTGGGATAGAGTGGTGAGTACAGAATGCTAGGCTGAATTTCCTTCTGAAAAAGCCAGGCCAAAACATGGTGGCCTTTGAAAAAGCAGAGGATCAAAGAGGCTGCCATTGAGCTTGACCCTGTGGGGCAAACTCAGATTTCTGGTATGTTAGAGCAGAAACGAACCTGATGGTACTGAGGCAATTTCCCCTTTCTCTTTTGTAGGTGGGGACACTAAGGTCCAAAGGGTATGTCTGGGCAAGGTGACATGCTCAGGGTCACAGAGCATGCAGTCAATGAATATATGAAAAGATGTTCAAGAACAGTGTTCATCAAGGAAAGTAAAATCAAAATCATAATGCAATACCACTACACATCCACCAAAGTGGCCGAAATGTAAGACTGATGATACAAATGTAGACAAAACAGAAAGCAACTAGAACTCTAGGTACTGCTGATGTATATGTACACTTGGCACTAACACTTTGGAAACCTATTTGAAAAAATATACAGAAGCTGAACATATGCCAATGGTATGGTCCAACAATTTCACTCTGAGAAATGTATTTAACAGAAATAGATACACATGTTTACCTACTCACAGGTATATGAGGCAATTACCTTTGATCACTTAAGAATAGAAAAAAAACAAAATGTCCATCTATTAGGATGAAAAAAAAATTATGGCTAAATTCACAATAGAATGAGGCAACAGCAAGAATGAACAGAATATAGCTACACTCAACAACATGGATGACTCTCATAAACCTGATTTTGAGTGAAAGACATCAGACATAAATAAGAATACATGCTGTATAATTCCATTTATATAAAATTCAAACACAGGCAACACCTATCTATAGTGTTAGAACTGAGAAGACGGTTTACTCTTGGGGCAGCAGTGACTAGAAATTGGGCATGAGGGAATCACAAGGGGACTGGTGACATCCTGTGACTTGATCTAGCTGCGATGTAGCATCTTCAGTTTCTGAGTGTTTATTGAGTTGCGCACTTAGCTTTGCACTTTTCTACATGTGCATTACACTCTAATAAAATAAAATAAAATAAAATAAATATAATATTTTAAGTGGAAGTAGAGACAAAACACTTAATGAAAATCTACTATGTGTCAAACATTTTACTCAGAGCCTCACTTGGTCCTTGTAATAATTCTGTGTGTTTAGCTTGCCTAATAATAAAATTCACCAATGACACTTCTTACAATTAGAAAATCACCAGATACCACCCCCAGGCTAATGTGTGAAAATCTCCAGGGGAAGGAACTGACATCAGCCATTTAAATAAGTGATTTTACAATCAGCCAAATTTAACTTATATTGACTGGTCTGTGTATTGAGGAGTGGTATTCAATGTGATGTCCAACATATAACATTAACTTAATGAATGATAGTTCTTTTTTATTTTTAGATATAGTTGCTTCCATCTTATAGATGAAGGATTGAGGGGCAGAGAGGGAAAATGACTTACCTGAGTTCACAAAGGGAAGTACTTTATTTGAGCTATCTCCCTTTATGCTAATAAGCACTCTGGGGAATCAATTCCATTATGCTAATTTTACCCCTGAGCTACAGTTGTAGCCCAGAGAACTTCAGTAACTTGCCAAAGACATTTAGCCAGGAAATGGTAGAGCCAGATCAATCTAACTTATGGAGCTCTGATCTAGTCACTTCTCAAAGTTCTGCCTTGGGTTAGGAAAGGCAGAAGAAATAAAAATCCAGGAGCACAGGAGACAGACTATTTTTTTTAGCCTATAAGCTGCCTGACCTTTACTGTGTACGCTTTTTCCCTACTCATCATCTTTCCCTTCGAACAATTAGGGCAAACTGCATACTTCCCCAGTCGCACCTTTAAATAAAACATGTAGGCAGCAAGGAAACTGATGGGATGCTTGGTTGATGTAAACTATGACAAAGACAGCTATAACTTTCACAAATAACAGACCTCATTTGTGCATACGTTATCACCAACTGGGAAAAATCTAAAGCTAAAAGGAAGCCCCATTACTGCTTTGGGAAAATCTTTTCTTCTTTTTGGAAAGTAGCTCTTGGGAAGTCCCTATTTGAAACAGCTTCCTCTTGTCCACCTTATTCTTGGCTAAGTAATATCTTCAGGAGTCAGGATGGAGACTGGAATCTATTTTGCAATATCAAATGTCATAAGTGTTGTTTCATCGTTATTGTCAAAGAGTGAGAATGCTTCTATCTTAGGCTAAAGTGAAGAGCAAGATTATATGAGGAAAACCCCTTTTCCTTACATAATTTCAATCTTTTTGTCTACCACTTTTACTGGTTCACTGTCACTGGTTAAAAACCAAGACCACATTTTTTTAGTGGGCAGGGTCTGAGTACCTGAAGGAAAAGAAACAGGCACTGACCTATTGGCTTTTTTCACTTCCTGTATTTATGTGTCACTCATTTCCATGTATCAGTGTTCATCTAGTTGGTAAACTCTCCAGCCCAGCCTTAATTAGGAACGTCATAACTGGTTTTTAGCTTGCTTAGTACTCATGGGCATATAATTCTCCAGCTAGAGGGACTTTTGTTATGTGCCCATACTCTACCACTATCATAGTCATCTCATTGTCATCACTGTCATCATTATGACCTTTATTCTCAACATTAGAAAGCCCTGACCACCACTGACTGATATCGTACAGTGACAGCAGCATTATGCTTGGCATACTGAGTGGTCCCCAGAGGCTCAGACCTCTTGGTCATTCAGAGACGACTGATGTGGTCCAGGCCACACCCTCTCCTCCTCCCTGGGGATCTTCACAGTACGGACCTGACCATGTTTACTTAAGAGTTCTGGATGAAACACAAAGATGGCAAAGAGCTCTCAGTGCTTACGCAATCCCTCCTTCCTTGGAAGGTTCCCAAATGGACAGAGGTGCTGAGCATTCCCCTGGGGAAGTGGAAAACCAACCAGGCTTGGTGTTGAAAAACCAACTGCAACCATTTTTCTAACATTCTGGCTTTGATCAAACATCACAGTTTTGCTCTGAGCAATTCTGCTCCTAATCATTTAACTCACATGTGGTGGTGAAAGGTACCTTAATGGATCATGTTTTAGATTCATTGACATTCAGCCCAAACATTCTGGCCTTGTAAGAACAGTCCAATTCCCCGTGCCTGAGGGCAGTTGCTAAGCTGTTGCCCTGTGCTTCAGAGAGGCGAAAGTATTCTTAGCGCAAAAGAGAGAAATTCCTAAGTGAAGAGGGTGGGGAGGAGAAAGAGGATGAGGAGAAGGAGGAGGGCAAAGGGTGAAGAAGGAGGAGGAATAAGAGTGGGAGGAGGGGCCTAAGGGGGAACGGAAGGAGCAGGGAAGGAGGGGAGAACCCAAAATCCCTCTGTGCTCTTGTTCAGCATTTTCATACCAAAATGGAGGAGAGAGAGAGAGAGAGAGAGTGAGAGAGAGAGAGAGAGAGAGAGAGAGAGAGTGTGTGTGTGTGTGTGTGTGTGTGTGTGTTGGGGGGTAGGGGTGTGAAATGGAACCAGGGCAAACCTTTAATGAAGAGATTAGGTGCAACAGAGGACAGAACATGGGCTTTGGAACCAGACAGACTGACATTTTAGACCTGGCTCTCCCACTAATATTTTGTATCACTTTGGACAAGTTTCCTCACTTCTCAGCTTTACAGTTTTCTCAGCTATAAAATAGGAATACATCTTTCAAAGATTGCTATATGGAATATAGAAAATGTAACTAATAGAGGTGCTAGCACATTGCTTGGCTTTCAGTAAAAGACAACCACTAGTATTCTTTAATTCCAGATGTTGAATACATACAAGGACACAAAGATAAATAGGACATACATCTGGTCCTTTAGGTGCTCTCTATGTAGCAAAATGCGATGCAAAGTTACCTGATTACTATAATGTAATAAAGCAGGATGATTACAAACCCATGTTTAATTACAACATCGCAGTTATTCCTATCCTCCAAGTACCAGTACAAAGCTTGAGGTCAGCGCAACTCCTCTCTCTCTAGCCCCTACATATGATTATTCACTGAGTCCTACCACTATTATTACTAAAATATTTTTCTCATCAAAGCCCCTGATTTCTATGTCTGTTCTTATTGACTTGCTATAGTTATGGACCTAATTATCTCTCACCCACGTTGTTGCTGTTATTTTGTTTTGTTTTTAAATATTTATTTTATTGTTTTTTGAGAGAACGTGACAGAAAGACAGACAGAAGTGTGTAGGGGACCAGAGCAGTCTCCACAGTAGCACATCATTAATTTTTTCACACAGTTTCATTCCACACAAGCAGATGTGGGGCTGCATGGGGCAGAAGTGAGCTGGGCGCCTCCCTCATGGGAGACGAGAACCTTCACAGCCATCCGAGTGGTTACCAGTTGTGCGCTGCAGTTCAGCATGTGGGCTCGTGAGAGCTGAGGCTGGGATTTGATCCCTGGACCTAACGGTTGCAAGGCAAGTGCAATCTGTTGAGCTATCCTGCATCCTGCAATTCTTAACTAATCTCTAATCTTTCTCTATTTTGACTCATTTTCCAAACATGTTATCTTTTTGAAATAGCTCTAATTCTAACCAACATTTTATTATCCTGTATCATCTACTAAGAAGGGTTTTAATGTGTGTCTCAATAGTCAGGATTGTGGATATTTTGGTTCTAACCTCCCTTTATACCAGTGGTTATCAACTGGGGGTAATTTTGCTACTCAGGAGACAGTTTTGGCTGTCATCACTTGGGAGGGGGGTGCTACAGACATTTAGTGGGTAGAGGCCAATGATAATCCCTGACATCCTACAATGTACAGGACAACCACTCACAACACATAATCATGTGGTCCAAAATGTCAATAGTGTCAAGACTGAGAAAATTTGCTGGATAGCTGCAGTAACGAGAACAAGGCTGGAAACAGAAAAAACTAAGTAGTAAGTTGCTATTGCCAGTCAGCTGATGGGAGATGGGAGAAAGCAGGGTGGATTGTAGGCCAAGAGCAGAGGTTCAAGCATGAGCGTGCCTTTCCTTTATGTGATTTGCTCCTAAGTTGGAAATGAGCGTTTAAGATGAAGGACCCAGGCTGCACTGGACAGCTAGGAATAGAATAACGTACAGAAGAATGTGGTGATGTACAAGGGGGTCAGGCTTAAGAACAAAGAGGACCATTTCAGTTTCTCTAGGGCGCCTCCATTTGCCTTTTCTGTTCAGAAAATGCATGCGGTAAACAACATAATCATCTTACCCAGAGGTAGAAACAGAGATTTGCTATGAGTCAACGCAAAAAACTATATAAGACCATTTCTGGAGCAGCAAATTTATAATATTAAAATGTAAGATCAAATTAATCCAAGTAATAGAAATTCAATGATAACAATGATGTACTAACAATTATGTTAGAGGTACAGAATATTTCACCTTTAACCCAAACAGTTGATAAAAAAGAAATCCAAATTAAGTTTCTATAGTGATATAAGAAATTATGTGATAACACCTTCAGTGATGCTATGTTCAGATAAAATATATTTTCTAAAGTTCCAGATGCAAGACAATGAAAAGTTTTTTTTTTCTTTTGCATTAAGCCACTGAATGTGAGATAATGAAAGGTGAATTTAGTGCTAAGATTTATGCAGTTAAGATACTGAGAGAACACCAACATACATTTTCCCAGTATGAAAATAAGCAGAACTAAATTTCTTAGGTAGCCGTGGCTGATTTGTACTGGCATTACGACTTCTGTGAGGTACCATGTATAATTAATCATCAGTATTATTATTAATATCTCTTAACATAGAAGATGGATCATCGTGTATCTAAATTGCACCCTGCCTTGACAGTTACCTAATTAAAGAAATGAGACCAACAGTCAGAGAGAAATATTAATGGCATGCAACTTAGTTTAAATCTTAGTTCTCTAAGAGATCTCAAAAATAATTGCATGTTTTGCCGTGAGGAATACCTATTATGTAAAGACCATTTCAGGACCAATCCCCTTGCTCCTCAATGAATGTCTGTTTCATTTTAACATGTTCATTTGATCGCAGGTTGACAATAAGTCCACTAGAGAATATTTAGCCTTGCAGACGGAGAAGGAACAGTAAAGACACAAGTGTAAATTAGAGGGTGAAATGAGGAATTTATTTTTAACTTCATGGAGAATTGGACTTTAATGAGACACTACTTCAGGCTTGAAATGGAGGGTTTGCAGCAAGAAAAGGAATGTTGAACGTGATTGCTAATCCAATCTTGTTTTTACAAGATGCTTTCTAAATGACTCTAGCTTACATTTGGGTGAGACCAAGAAGTTTATATGTGAAATAACCTGTATATAGGTTATTTCATTGGATGCGCATTGCAACCTCGTCATTCATCAGACAGGAAAGATGTCACCACCCCAATTTAGAGATTGGGAAACAAATGATTCAGAAAAGACAAGTGATGTCTTCAGAGTCACACGGTAAATACCTTATCCCTATCCAGCCTTATCTAAAGCAGAAAATAAAAATGTGTTTTTGTTCTTGATGACTATTACAGTTGCTTTCAGATTTGGTATCTAAAGATATGTTTAAGAAGTGTTTTACATTAAGAAAGCACTGTCTATATATGGGTTATTTATGCTTTATATACTGTTTCCTAATCTATTATCTCATTTAATCCTCACAGCAACCTTTCAAACTGAGTATTATTATCTCTTATTTAAAGATAAAGACACGGATGCTCAAAATACTAAGGAATTTGCCCAAGGTCACCATTTTGGGAGCATGCCTGAAACTCACATGTATTCTGAGCCCAAATTCCATATAAGTTTCTATTATTCTTATTCTGAAATATAGCTAAAATGTCAGTGGTTTTCATTAGGACACTTGGTAAACCAAAGCCTTGAAAGAACCACATAGTTGAGTCCGTCACATGAACATTTCAGGTACTGCCAGGGATTGGGGAAGTACTTCATTTTTGACTAGGCTGCTTGGTTCCAAGTGTCCTAAACCTTAGTGTGTGGGCAGCTCCCAACTGTGCTTAGGATACGGTAATGGAAATACAGACCGATCTGATTTGACTGTCCAAATGGGAAGAGATACAAAAAAAAGTAAATATGCCAAATAAATGGCCAATGAACTTATTTTACTGGGAGACTGGAGCAGGGGAGGCTCTAAAAATGTCACCGACTGTTTTAGAGGTGGCTGTGTCCCTTTAAGTGCAATGTGTAATGACTTCTGACTCCAGTGACGCTTCCTGATTACTGCCTGTTGCCATTCATAATCACCATGGAAACAGCACTGTTGCCAGCTGTGTGTTTTGCGGTAGGGTAGAGGCCGTGCTGTTGACTGGGGACAGGAGCCTAGTGCCTGTGGGACTCTAGATTGATAGTTCTGGATGGTTTTTGTTTGTTTGTTTGTTTTGTTTTTGATTTTTGCTAGAGGAGAGACAGTGGGGACACGGTCCCCTCCCCCATGACAAACCCCTTGTTGGGTCTTACTCCAGAGGGGAACACCAGAGCAGATGGTCTCAGTGCCCTGGTCTCTTTCTGGGGAGACAAGAAGATGCGATCAGGCGCACTCCAGGCTGGATGATAATCCACCAGGCGGCAGAAGGCACGAAGAGGGGCGAACTGTGTGCGAATTTCATTAACCCAATTCGTCATGGAGACTCTTCCAGCATGGGAGCCAATCTTCTCAGCTGCCTCATTTCTTAGCCTCTAGTGTGTTACACCTCCAAGAGTGATCCACAAAATCCATCCGGCCTCCGCCTACTGACTCACTCTTAATTTCATCCCTATCTTCCTTCTCATTCGGTGGTCTGCCCCTCCCCTCACTCAGATCTGTGCCCTTTAGCCCAGTATACCTGCCTGCTTTGTGTCCTCTCCCTTCACTGTGAGTGAATGATTCCAGCAAGATGAACTAGGGAGAGAAGGAGATGTAATCTATTCCTACCTGCTCCTGTTATAGACAAAAACAAACGAACAAGCAAAACATAAAACAAACAAACAAACAAAACCTGGCATCCAAAGTGATTTCAGGAACTCCCCAAAGTCACTCAGCGATCTGCTGGCAGTTATAATATTAGTACTGAAACCCGGGTCTCTGAGTTCCCAACCCAGCACTGCTTCTAACACATGGTGTTGCTCGGTTGTATTTTCCCCTCACTTCTTGGGCTAATTCACTGTCAGACAGAAGTATAATCAAACCTCAGCTCCCTGGGCCAATTATTATTTAGTACAGAGTAATCCTTGCTGTCAGTGTTTCTCTCTGCAGAACTTGGCTTGCTCCTGAGACATGAGAGGATTCATTCTCATGAGATACTCAAAGGGGAGGAAAGCAGGGCCAAGAGGACTCAGTCATCTTTCTACTTTATTTACAGTGAGCATTAAGTCCCAGAACATGGAAGGCAGGAACTGGAAACATAAAGAAAAATTCGAGGAAAATCAGAATATGATCGCTGTGCACAGCTGAGCTCTGCTGGGGCTGCAGGCCACTGGGGGCCTGAGGCTCCAGCTCTGGGTTTGTGGCAGAAAGGTTCTGCAGCAACACTATTTGGTTAGCAAAGGGTTTTTTTTTTTTTGGTTTTTTTTACACATGACATCATATTCAACTTCCAAGACCTCTGCAGAACACCCACAATCAATGCCTGGTGTTCAGACAGGGGCAGGCTGATAGAGTGAAAACTGCATAGAACCTGGAGACTGCTGATCTGGACCCCATCCTGGATCAAGGACCTCTATGTCTTTGTCTGTGATAACAGGTTGTGGGCCTGGGTTGGAAGCATGAGAAACCATAGATAACCTTTTCCAACCTCAGCCTCATGTTAATGATGATAGCAGAGGTAGGAATTGCTACCCTTTATTTAGCCCTATTGAGTACAGCAGGACCTCAAATTCCGTGCACCATCATTTTGTTACAACACTGAGATGCCACAGGAACTTAACTCCTGGCTCTATCGATTAGTCTTTGGTAAGTTGGTTTCCTGATACGTTGTTTCACTGCAGTTGTAAGAGCCTATCGAACATGTTAAATGAGGACTTACTATACCTGAAGATTTTGCAAGCGTTAACATCCCATTCATTCTTATGACCTCTCACATATGTAGGTATTGTTATCCTAGCTTAGAAATAAGAAATGGTTTCAAAGAGATTAAGGGTTTTTCCTAGGGTCATTAAATATTCATGTAAACAGCAGTTAGGATTCATTCCCAGGTTTAAAAGGTCACTTTACCAAATGACAATGTCTTTGAACATTCTATAATTTTGTTCCTTCTCTGACTGACATTTTAAAGGCTTTCTTTCTTTCTTTCTTTTTCTTTATAATCACTAACTTCATGAGTACTTATTGAGTCTTAATACATACTCTTTTTGTTTTGTAATGTTTTTTTGTTACAGATTTACACACAGGAATGAATACTTTTACCTTATTTCTGGAAGGTAATTTGTGTCTCTTGATGGCACTTTGATGTTAATATGGCTACTCCCCCTTTTGTTTGATTACTGCTGTGTAGCTTTCCTCATGTATTTACATGTAACTTATTTGTGTTTCTTTATAGTTAAAGCAAGTTTCTTGTAGACAGTACAATATGTTCTCACTTAACATTGTTGACAGGTTCTGCAAATTTAAACAAACTGATGTATAATAAACAAGCTTTTACCACAGGCTAATTGGCATAAGCAAGAGTTAAGTTTCCAAGGCATCTCATCAAAGTTATAATGAAAAGACATAGAGCAGAATGACATTATTCAAGGACCTGCTGTGTATAGGTGGGACTTGTTATTTTATCCACTCTGAAAAGCTTTACCTTTTAAATGGACTATTGAGATGATTTATATTTAATGTAACTATTAATATGATTTGTTTTAAGGCTACTACTTGCTATCTTCTTAACATTTGTCCCATCTATTTTTATTTGTTTTTTCCTCTCTTCTGATTTCTTTTGGGCTAATTATTTTTCACAATTTTATCGTATCTCTCTTGTTGGCTTAGTAGATAAGGGCTCTTTGCTGTGTTAATGTAATTTTTAGGGTTTATTCTTATAAGTTACCACGGTCTACATTCAAATAACACACTGCTTTATGTATAGTAAACCTCACAACAGTACACTTTTATGTCTCTCCTTCCTGGTCTTTGTTCTGATTTTTCTCATACATTTTACTTCTACTTATAAACTCCAAAATACATTAATTTTGCTTTTAATGGTCAATCATCATTTTTCTTTTTCTTTTTTTAAAGACTATTTTTTAGAGCAGTTTTAGGTTCACAGTAAAACTGAGAGAAGAAACAGTAAGAAGCCTTTTGAGAAACTGAGGATACAGTGATGAATGAACAAGATAGAACCCCTGTTTTCCTGAAGCTAACAGTTTACAGGTGGTAAACAGTGATGAGAGAAATATGCACATAACTTCAGATAGAGATGAGTGCTTTGAAGAAAACTAATAGGATGGTGTGTGATAAAGCCAGTTTAAGTGGCTTCCCACCTAAAGTGGTGACATTTAGGCTGAGACCTGAAATGTAAAATTGAATCAGGCATTCAAAGAGGTGGGGGAGAATGTTGTCAGGAATGGAAGGAAAATGGCAGCATTCTAGGAAGGAAAGAGCTGGGTGAGTTTGAGGAAGAGCAAGTAGAATGGAGACAGGTGGTCAACGAGTCCTGAAGAGCAAAGCAGAACATGGGAGGTGATCTGGTCAGAGAGGCAGACAGGAACCAGACGAGTACAACCCAATAAGGTCACAGGCTCTGTTTTAAATGTGAGGAGACATCCAGAAAATTTAGACATATATAACCAAGCTGTAAGTATTTGAATACACATTCTCTGCAGTATAAACATGAAATAGTTTTAATTCCTCCCACAATTACCCAACTAGGCTCTGCATAAGTCTCTGTGACTCTTTTTCTTTCCTGCTGAGCCAACTTTCAGATACAAGAATACTAGCTATAATACGTAGTTCTTAGTCCAAGTTGCTTTAGTGTTAATCTCAAACTCTCTTTTGTCCTCTCATCTCCCCACTATAGACTAGACCTAATCAAAGCTCTAGTGTAGACGTCAGCAAAGCTTTTCTATAAAGGGACAAATAGACCATATTTTAGGCTTTGTAGGCTGTATGTTCTCTGCTTCAACTACTCAACTCTTCTTTAATAGTGAGAAAAGTTTCGTAGACAATACATATTGAGTGTGGCCATATTCCAATTATACTTTATTCATCCACACTAAAATTTTAATTTTATGTAATTTTCAGAAGTCTTGATGTTATAGTTATATATGTATGCATGCATGTATGTATATATGTATGTATGTGTGTATGTGTGTGTTCCAAATAGAAAATGGACAGAATTAGGCCCACTGGCCATCATTTTCAGATCCCTACTGTGATTTAGAGTTAGAAGAGTAACATGAGGTATGTATATGGTCTACTTTTTTTATGCACTGTATCCTTTCTCTGTCTATGTTTCTTGTCTGGTGAGCAGGGCCAGGGAGACAGATGTTTTCTACACAATGACCTGTGGTCAGTTCAGTCTGTTCAATGTTGGATGTGACCTCTCTTCAGACTAACATTGAATGGGAACAGCAGAAACTGTCAATGTCTCCTCAGCCCATATCTTTTTCATGTAAGCTGCTGACTTCCAAATGCCAACACCCTCATCCCTGTCTTCTCAGGCTGCTGGAGCCTATTCTTCCTAGGTTGGAAGCAGTCCTCAAGCATTTATCAAGGAATGACTGAGAGGAGGTGGTGGATAAAAACCCCAACTCTTTCTCATCACGAATAATCCCGAGGTATGTGTCCCCTACTGGCCCCAACAGGCTTCAGTGACAGTTGTCCTCAGTGGTAACTTGCTTGGTAACTCATTCTTTATAGGTTGCCTTCCTAATGCAGTTTTACTTCCTTACTCTTTTATAGGTTTTTTATTTTACTTTTTATTTTTTCTTAGGATTACCTCCTACTTTAACTTGAATCTCAAGGTCTGTTTCTACAGGGAAATCAAACCAAGATAATGGGAATCTACCCTTTGTATCAGCCAGTGTCCAATGATGCCCCCCTTTTGGGACACAAAATGAAAGCTTTGGAGGTCTCTGGTTTGTGTGTGGGGTCTTTCTATGAACGATCAGAAGTGAATGCTGTCTTCATATATCTGATCGGATTTAAACTCACATGGTTCTAGAGGAAAGAAATAGGGTCATCAAATATTATGGAAAGTATAGCTTAGTCAAGGGGAGAGTTTTCATAACCATAGTTGTCATGAGTTAACTTGGTCTAATTCATAACTCAGTGAGCTACTCATCAATGGGAAAATCCACATAAAATATGACTGGTGACTATTTGATGGGAACATTAAACAGTATCCAGTCAACTGACTGAGGTAAACTGGCATATACTTTAAGCTTCTTACATTCTGACAACCTGGGATTAAATACAGAAAACCTGAAGCACTGGGGAAGGCAAAAAATCTAATGTCAAAAATTGATGCATCACATTAATTGATCTTTATCAAAATTGGGATGACCGAGTTTAGGGAATTGTTCCTTACCCAAAACCTCATAACTCGTTTCATGAGATAGTTTCCCAAGGATCTTAAATTGTTGATGTGGAGAACAGTGACTCATAACCTAGTCTGACACCTCCTCATACCTGAAGAGAAATTTATCCAGTGTTGGACAATCATAATCTTCCCCAGGAAGAATTATGGCACCATTATTTTGCCCTCCAATGTCTCTTTTCTCTCCTACTTCCCAGAGAAAACTGTGTGCAAAAAATAAAATATAAATTGCTCTAAAAATCATGTCAAATATTTATTGGGGTAATTCTCTAGTTGTCACCACCAATTGCAAACCCTGGTCATGCTATAAATCTTGTCAGTGTCATCATATTCACTGAAGAGAACCCTTTGGCTTGGGTACTGGAATAACACATCTTCCTTATTCTCTAGAGAATGGGATTTTAAAATTTCATGGCAAGGGTGATGGATATTAGGGGTTAACCAGAAAGTACTGGAAAGAGAATAAATCATTTCAGAGTCCTGGCCAATGGGGTTAGAGACATTTCAGAAACTATCAGAGCTACATTTCAGTATTGAGAGAGAAGGAAAGGAATAGCACATGAGCCGTGGAGCCAGCCGACCTGGGTTCTTGTCTCAGTTCTGCTCCTACTTAACAGAATAATTGGGGAGTCAGTTCCCTTCACTGAGTTTCAATTTTCTCATCTGTAAAAAAAAGGGATTAGACCACTGACTGCAAAGTTCTCTTCAGCTTTAAAATTGTGTGATTTATAGCTGCATCTATTGTTACCCTCTTCCAAAGTATTTTTTGTATATATTCACTCAATAAAGTGAGATGAATATACAAGGACAAATACATATACACATAAGTACACAAATATATGTGTACTTTATATATGTATTTATATATTTGTTTATACATGTATGTATACATTTGTGCTCATATAAATATGCACATAACTAAATATATACAATCATATGTGTGTGCATGTGGCAGTATGTATAAGAAAATAAAAAAGAAGACTGAGGAATAGCTAGTGGAGGAAAACAATGTCAAAATAAGTTAGAGATGGAAAAAATGATTGCTTCGCCTTCATGAGGTGAAGAAGGCTTCTTGGAAAAATAGGCTTTCAATATTTAACTGAGGAATGCTAAAATCTAGATGTATTGATGGTGATGGGCAGTGTGTAGTCACATCATTAGCACAAATAATACCTTGAGAACAGATTTGGATCTCTGGGTGCGACAACCCTTTTAAGATGGAGTTAAAGTCCTCATTATAATGGGCATGGGCAGATATTTTTCAGCTGGATTAGCAGATCATTTCAATTTTAGCTGTGTTTCAGCAAGCCACTTGTGCCAAGCATCTATTGCATCCAGATGCTAGGAACACCTGGAAGTTATGAAAGTAAATAAGCTTTATTAGGAAAGTAAATGCTAGAAGAATAGAATGTGGTTCCTGTTTTCAAGAAGCAGACAGCATGATGAGAAAAAAGGATTAAATGGAGTTTAATTATTGAAATATATACTAAATTCAGAGCAACAAAGAAGAATTGAAGAAGGAAATAAACACAAAAAGAACAAACAGACACACAAGCTTGATGGCAAGCAATGGAGACAACTGAGTGAGGGGCAGAGACCAGAAAGAATCAATGTGGATGAAGCCTGGAGTGAGGGACCGAGTGTGGTGGCAGAGACAGTAGACACATCTGATTGTGAAAGACGTAAAAACAATGTTAAGGATATTGGCGTATATCCTGTTTTATGCAGAAGGGTGACATGATCTATTGTTGGAGAGCTTGGAGGGAGACCGGACTGGAAACAGAGAGAAAGAGAGAGAGCAACTGCTGGTGGGAATGTAAACTGGTACAACCACTATGGAAAGCTGTATGGAGATTCCTCAAATAATTACGAATGGAATTACCATATGACCCAGCCATCCCTCTACTGGGCATCTACCCAAAAAACTTGAAAACCTTGCTCTTTAAAGATGTTTGTACCCGCATGTTCATTGCAGCACTGTTCACAGTGGCCAGAACTTAGAAACAACCAAAATGCCCTTTGATAGATGACTGGATAAAGAAGATGTGGTACATTTACACAATGGAATACTACTCAGTGATAAGAAATGATAAATTACAGTCATTTCTGGCAACATGGATGGACCTAGAGACTATCTTATTAAGCGAAATAAGTCAGAATGAAAGAATCAGGAAACATATGACCTCACTTATAGGTGGAATATAAAACTGAAAGTTACAAAGACACAGAGATCTATGGACACACTCAATAACTTGGTGATTGCCTGAGGGAAGGGGAGGAGTGGGGAGGGAGAGAGGGAGGGGAAGTGGGAGAGAACACCAGCATTATGGACACACTCAATGGTTTGGTGTTTACCTGGAGAGGAGGGAGGAGGGGGGTAGAGTTGTGGGGGGAGGTGGGAGTGGGCACCAGATATAAGGTGATGGAAAGGGAACTGATACTGAGTGATGGGCACATAATACGATGCATGAATGATGTGATGTGGACTTGTACATCTGTAAACTATCTGATTGTTACCAACCAATGTAACCTCATTAAATTTAACAATATATGAAAAATAAAAAAATAAAAAAGAAGAGTGAGAGCGAGAGAGTGAGGCTGTTACAGTCATCTAGATAAAAAAAGGTGAGAATTAGAACACAGGCATGAAAGAGGATATATAGCAGTTCCTCTGGCCTCTATACCAAATCAGCACAAACTTAGTGGCTTAAAACAACAGGGAATTTTGAAGACAGAGCTTGGAACCCAGATATTGGCAGGTCCGGGTACTCTCCAGTTACCTGGGGGAAATCCTTCCCTTGCCTCTTCCAGGTCTGGTGGCTACTGGTGTTCCGTGGCTGTACTGGCATCACTGCCATCTACACCTCTGTCTTCACATCACCTCTCCTCTGTGTGTCTTAAATCTCTCTCTGCCTTTCTCTTACAAGGTTCTTGTTACGCCATTTATGATCCACCTGAGTCTAAATATTCAGAAAGTTCTTCTCTTCATGAGATCCTCAGCTTAACCACACGTGCAAATATCTTTTATCCTAAATAAGGTCACATTTATGGATTCCAGGGAGTAGGATGTGAACATATCTTTGGGGAGGGAGGTACCATTCAGTTCACCATAATGACAGATAATAGAAGCATATAGGTTGGAAAAATTTCAAGATCAAGAAGGATCCGGGAGAAAAGTCAAGTCTGATACATAAAGTTCTAGCTTGGATAACTGGGTAACTGTTAAGTCCACCAACTAAAAGAGAAAAAAGGAAAAAAAAAAGGGGGGGGCAGGTTTGGAGATTATAATGATGAGTCTTATTGTGGACTAAATGAGCTGGAGTTGCTCTTAGTTATCCAAGTGAAGACATACGATCCTAATGTTAAAAAAAGAGGTCTGATAGAAGATACTTATTTGGGAGTTCCTGTGTGTAAATCAGCCTGGAAGCAAATGAGTTAATGTAGATTGAACATGCAGTAACGTGAACAATAGGTAGGTCAATGATGTAACCCTAGGGAACACCAACTTGCAAGAGGAAAGAAAGTTTAAGGAAGCATAACAGAAACTTAAAGTAGACAGAGAAAAATAGTGACATAGGAAATGGGAAGACCAATTGAGTGCACAGCCATGGATGCCAAAGAAAAATAAAATATCAAGACCTAAATATTCCATGTCAAATTCAACAGACTCCTAATAATAATAACTGGCCTTTTATGACTATCAGGTCTTATGTGAAACATGTTACACGCATCCTGGAATCCTCACAACTGTCCTATGACAGGTGCTATGATTCTGCTAATAGTGCAAAGGGTGATAAAAGAGTTTTTGATTTGAGATCACAAAGTTAATCTGTTACAGAACTCAGATTCAAGTGCAAGTCTGTTTGATTTTGGAATATGTGATTTTAGGCAATCTCTATACTGTCTCCCTTTTGAGAAGTAGTTGGAGAGTGAATAAGAGAGGAGGAAAGGACACAAATGCAGCAAGTGTTTACTAGTCTTGGTAGAGACTGGCTGATAAAGGAAAGACATAGACTGAAAGATTAATAGCGAGTAACTGGAAATCAGATTATTTCTTCAAAAATATGTGAGACCTGAGCATGTTTATAGTACAAGCGGGAAAGATCCTAAAAGGAAACGACCAAGTATAAAGAGAAAAGGTATTACCTACTGATTGATCACTTCAAGGTTGTGGAAGAGAAGCGGGGTTCAAAGGCATGGGGGTGGGGATGGTTTTGGGTTCTGAATCTCAGCTTTCTCAGCTGAAAAATATGGACAATGCACCCATCACTTATAGGAGAGTGGTGCAGATTAAATGAAATAAAGCCCTAGGAACATTCTGTAAATGGTTAATTACCATACTAATTATTGGTTTGTTATCCTTAAGGATATCCACAGGAGATGAATAGGTTGGTAAGGGAACACAAAGAAACTGGAGGACAGCTATTCATGTGGATGACTAAGTTCTTGAAACTGCAGATGGCAAAAGATAAATGGAGAGTGAGGGGATCTTAAATCATAGAAACTGTGCTTCTTGGGAACCTAGATGGAGTTCCATATTTCTTGCCTTTGCCTGTCTTCTGTCAAGAGATAAATCCAACCCAGGAAAAGTTTCAGCTGAGAACAGAAGGGGAAATATCAGTTGTCATGTAAGGTAGTCCCCGCGCCCCCCTCGCCCTCCCTCTCTTTTAGGATTCCCAGTGGATGCCAGAAACACAGATAATACTGAACCGTATACATACATATGTACACAGAAGTCCTCACTTAACATCATCAATAGCTTCTTAGAAAATGGGACTTTAAGAGAAATGAAAAATTATATAATGAGACCAGTTTTACCAAAGCTAATTAATATAAACAAGAGGTAAGTTCCTAGGGCATATTTCCAGGTACAATAACATCGCCAAAATTCTAAATAAAGACCCCAAACATTTCTAATATTAAACACTGAAAGGAATGTGAGCCCTACATATATTTAGGAAAAAGTAATAAAAACAAGTAAAATAATTATTTTTAACCCACTTATTCGAGTTCAGGGTCACCCATGGCTGGAGCCTCTCCTAGCAGCTCAGGACCCAAGGTGAAAACCCACCCTGCACAGGGCGCCCTTCCATCGCAGGGCCACCCACACAGGGCCACTCACACAGGGCCACTCACACAGGGCCACCCTCACTCAGACTGAGATGATAAGCCTTGCCAGATCACCTCACCTGAGCCTCTCAGGGACCCGGCAGGAAACGAATCGCAGGAGAAAACCCACACAGACACAGGGACCATGCACACACCACACAGACAGTGACCCTGACCCTGGCCCTGAACTGATATTTTCTCATTAACGTGATAACAAAATGATGTTGACTGAAACAATGTCATTTGAGGACCTGCTGTCTGACCTGATTCATGTCTTTCACACACAAATGTAATGTGCTTTTGACCTTAACTAAGCACTCTTCACACACTGTGGTCATAACTTTTTGCATTTTGGGGTGTGACAACAAAACTACCACGGATTTATTTTTCCATCTTCACAATTTCACAGAGGGGTTTGTTTCTGTAGATCTTACCTCAGCTTTTTTTTTCTTTTCCTATTGGAATGTTCACTGTTTCACTGAAAGGAAGTATGTTATGGCTTCCTTTGGCAACTCCAAACTGCCAGTGTCACCACTCTCGTACTTTGGGGCCATTCTTAAGTAAAATAAGGGTGACAAGAACACAAGCATTGCAATACCACAGTGTTCAACCCCAATAACCAAGATGGCTACCACGTGACTAACAGGTGTACAGAGTGTGGGGACACTGGGGACAGGGATGAGTCTCGGCCCAGGTCTCCCGAGAGTTTATCAAGCTACTCAGAACACAGTGTAGTTTAAAACAGGACTTGTTTAGTTCCTGAATTTCCCACTTCATGTTTTCAGACCACAGTTGACCACAGGTGACGGAACCTTTGGCAAGTGAAACCATGGATAAGAGGGGACTACGGTATAGGAAGCTCGTGGGAACCAAGCCTGGGTTAGGTGCGCTCGTAGGTGTTTAACAACTGGGTCTTCAGGGGGAAAAAGCCCTTCTGTAACACTTCCTGATGACCATGGAAAATTATCCACTCCTGCAGCTTGCAATCTACCAATTGAAAGTGCAATTGGAAAGGGATGTGTGCTGTTAGCCTGTGCATCAGGCTGAGGGGGGTCCTACGCTTGCTGGAAAGGAAACTTGTGTTTACAAATGTACACTGCTTTGGGGGATGCCAGGATAGCTCAGTGGTTGAACACTTGCCTCCAGGAGGCCCCCAGTTTGGTTCCCATGTTTTTTGCCTCCCATGCAGGAGACCCCCAGTTTGGTTTCTACCCCATGTGGCCCCACATCGACCTGTGTGGAAGAAATCATGTCACAACTAATCATGTACAACTATGGCAAATGCTCTGGGCCCTCCCCCCTTCTCTTTCTCTCTCTCTCTCTCTTTTTTCTTCTCTCTCCCCCCACCATCCGCAAAACAATAAAATAAATCTTTAAAAAAATAAAAAGAAGCAGGAAATTCTGACATTTTCAACAACATGGATGGATCTTGAGGGCATTCTTCTAAGTGTAATAAGTCATACAGAGAAAGACAAATACTGCATGATTTCACTTACATGTGGAATCTGAAAACAAATACAGGGAAGACGAGTAGAATGATGGTTTTCAGGGGTTGGGGTGTAGGGAAAATGAGAAGATGTTGGTCAAATGGTACAAACTTCCAGTTATCAGATGAATACTTGCTGAGGATTTAATATACAGCACGGTGACTAGAGTGAACAATACTTCATTGCATACTTGAAAGTTGCTTAAGAAAATAGATCTTAAATGTTGTCACCACCACCACAACAAAGTGGTAGTTATGTGAGGTAATAAATGTGTTAACTAACCTTATTGTGGTAATTAACTAACTAACCTCTTGCAGTATATGAGGGCTGTCCAGAAAAACCCAGCCACTAATGCCTCTATTTTTCACTTTATATGGCTGGATACTTTCCAGACAGCCCTCGTATAGATGTATTAAATCATCTCGTTGTACACATTAAACTCATACAACGTTATGTCAATTATATTTCAATAGAGCTGAAAACAACAACAACAAAGAACAAGTGGAGTGGAACAGCCTTCAAAAGGTAAATGACCTGCAAGCTCTCTCTGGTTTATGCTATGATAGCTTGTGCAATCCTGGGTAAGTCATGACTCTGATTCTGGCTTCCACTTCCCTTATCTGTAACGTGAAACAGGTAAAGTTATGTGATCTTCAAAATCTCTTTAACTCAAAAATTCAGTGACTCCAAATTCTGGGAGATGCCATAGAAGAGAGGTGGGAGAATGCCCAGTATAACCCCTTGAGTATAATTGTAGATGTCTGAAGACAAGCTGCAATTCCTTCCACCAAAGGTACTGAGGAAAGAACATCAATAGGACAACACACACTTCCTTGGCTCTAAAAGTCTTCCAGATTGTGTCTAATCTTCAACCACTTTCTGGGGCCCATGGACAGCTTGACGATAAATCTTTCAGCACACATAACTCTTCTCCTTGTCATTTCTGTGTGAGGAACGTGAATACTTCAAGCTTCCTCCTTTGGAGTCATGAATCTGGCTCCTGTCACCAACATCTGATTCATTATAAAAATATTTAATTATTCCAAGATGAATTGGCAGAACGTCCAAAGAGAGAGAATAAGTCACATAGGGGAGAGGGAAAAGGCAGTTTGCAGGGAGGGCTTCTGCTTGGCTCAGAAGCCAATAAACACATTTAGAGGGAAGTCAAACTCAGTGGTTTCCTCAATCAATACCCCAGGCATCATTTTGGTAAATTCAGCAGTTAAATTAATAAGCCATTGATTGTTCTAGCCTCACAGTTCTCTAAGATAGTCTCCTATGGGAACCTTTGTGAATCCTCAGTAGCTCAGACAATCAAAGTCACAGTTGCAGAACTGGTCATCCCAAAGAACTGTTCAAATTCCAGGATGTCAAATATGGGGGGGGCTTTATTTTTCTTTCTCTATAATACCTGGAAGCTTAAAAGAACTCTGAGAGCTTCCTACACCTGTGAGATAATATTTGAAGCCCTTACAATCCAAGATCAATTGTCACTTGCCTTCAGTGTATTTCCTCTGCTTCAAGACATTTTCCTCACTCTGAGCTAATCAAGACCCCTGGATTTATGTCGTTCTGGATATTTATTTATTTATTTATTTATTTATTTTTTAATATCTGTACTTCAGAATTTCTCAACTTCATAATTAATGACTTTAGAGAAAGATAATTCTTTGTTGTAGGAGTTGTTTTTGCATTTTAGGATATTTTGTAGCATCCCTGCCACACCCGAAGATGTGACAAACCAAAATTTCCCATGGAGGTTAAAAATACCTTTGATTGAGAGCCCTTGCTCCACTTGAAAAACTTCTAATTAACCTTCAATGCCCAGTTCAAATGTCTCCTCTTCAGTAGAACCTTTTCTATTGTCTCTATGGAAACCAGTTCATTTCCTCTCATGAGTTTATAACTATGGTTAGGCAAAGTATGCTGTAATTATTTCCCTAGATGCTCATGTGCTGAACTAAAATGAACTCCTCTAGGATAAGAATCTTGTCTTACTCACCATTGTCCCTTCGTCTCCTAGCATAGTACCTGGATCTGAACATGTGGTTTATGATCAAAATCTAGGAACTTATCCTATATTTATATCAGACCTATGAGGTAGAAAGATCAATTATTATTTTTTAATTAGGCAATTGTTTTCTTTAGGTAGATGTATTATGTTTTCAATTGCAATGGAAAGGAATGTAAGTCAAACTGGCCTGGCTTGGGAGTTTGGGGGTAAGACCTATGACGGCTCATGCATTTAGGGGGAAAAAAAAATCCAGATTTGGATTTTAGACATAGCTGGATCCAGGTGACTAAGTCCTGGGCAGAAAACACAATCCATAGTGACAACAGATTAGGTGTTCAGAAACTAGAGTATAGAAGGTGAAGAAATTTTAGCCAAAACTCAGGCAGATACTTAAGATGAGAAAAATGACAATGCCAATTCCATTCATGTTTGCTTTAACCTCAGTTCCCCTGATGCCTCTGTAAGTACAGAAATTGATGTATTTGAGATAAGAACTCAGGTAACTTTTGTCTTTCTTACATCTCATAGAAATGTACCCAGGGTTCACTGACTTTCACATTCTGTGTAAAATGTGATGTTTTCTAGGTTAAAGGAATCTAAATTTGTGTGATTCTAGAGTCCAAGCAGTATTAGTTCCCAAGAATAACTTAATTTAGGCAATAATTCCGCGATTCAGTGATCCTTGTCACCCAGACTTAATGTCTGGGTTCTGGGCCTTGAACTTGTTGTACCAGCAATGAGCCATTCTTTTGTTTTCTTTGACTGACTGGTAGGCCTGGGAATTTTTAATTTATGTCCTCTTATGGCTTTTTTTTTTTTTCCCCCTGAGGGAAAGTCTAGCTATAGACCATATAGAATAGCTAGAACTTAAAATTAGATTTCTCAACACATGAGTGATAAGTGTTTTTTTTATTTTTTAATTTGTTTTATTTTATAAATATAGCATAAATTAAAACTTGATAAACTTCGCAGCAAGAGAACACCACAGATGGGGCAGGTAGGTGACTCCCTAGGACACAGATCAGCTGAGGTTTTTCAAATATCTAGAAAGGTTGCAGTTTGGAGATACCATGCAAGGCAGCTTTTTCTTAGCATAAGACTTTCTCAAAAGCCATTAGGCACAAATCTCGGAGCTGAGATAACCCTGTAAAGTAGGAACACCCAGACTAGAAGTGGAGTAAAGTAGACTCTTCTGTGGTGGGACTTGAGTCAAGTCACAAGATATCAGAGCTGGAAGGGACTTTAACCATAAGCGGAAAACCCCTTATTCGTGATGCTTAGATATTGGTCTGGAGAGAGACAGTGTCTGGGTCAAACGGTAGCATGGCAGAGCCAGAATGAGAGCTGAGAATGTTAACACTGCACTTGCATTTCTGCATTTCCTGTGATGTTCATCTGATCCCTGCTGTCAAGGTGAGGCTATCGCTGTTCATTTTCTCCGTGTAAGAACAATACCATCTGCATCCAAAGTGGTTGACCAACCTTCTTTAGTAAATACCAGGGTTGAAATGAGAGCGCTGAAATCGGCCTCCTGGTTATAAGCTCAGATTGATTTTTCAGTCCTGTCTATAATAGAAGGGCTGAAGCTTGAGGGGTCTTCCCGTCTCAGGAACGCCATGATTCATCCTGGGCTTACCGGGAAGCAGTTTGCTGAGAGAGTCAGGGCAGATGCCCAAGAAGAAGGAGCCTTTGGGGAAGGCAAGGAACAATATAATAATAAGGGCACACTCTCAAAACAAATGTGCTTGGCCCTTCAGTCCCATCATCACAGTTAACACAACAATCATCCTTGGATTTAAGTTTGTCTTGCTTTACAATGAAAGAGGCTGAGGCTCAGAGAAAGGGCATGACCAGCTGCAACTCAATCAGGAAGGAGAGTCAAATCTCTATCCGTGTGAATCCAAGCCTGTCCCTTCCCTGTGCTCCCTCTGGGCTATTCCCAGGAGAGTAGCTGATTCTTCTTCCTCCTCAGATGGGGATAACATTCCAACAGTTTCCTCGTCACTTGTCGCCTGTGCTGCCTTTCAGCCTCAGCATCCTCAGTGTTCCACAGGGAATCAAACTGAAGCTCGGTCACAGCACCACACTCATGTTTCTTCTCGGGACTCAAAGTGTGTTCCTGCCAAATGGAACAAAAAAGATTCCTTATCTCAACTCCAGACTCAAGTAATAGGGGCTGACCTCTCGTTTTCCAGAAAGACAAGCCTCCTCATGGCTTCTTGACTTTTTTCAGTTACGGATTTCATAGGAGTTTCAGGGAGGTGTGGAAAATATTTTTTTAATCAAAAAATAGGAGTTTGATGATAGCTGAATCAAAGTATTTATGGTATGTTGGAAAACAGAAATGGTCTATAAATGAACTACATATCTGGGTCTTAATACTACAACTGCCTCTTAGTAATTATGTTACTTTAAGCAGAATTACTTCAAACTCTCTGAGCTTCTATTGACTCATATGGAAAAAAAAAAAGAAAAAAAAAAGGAACAGAGAACAAGTGTAGGGACTGTCTTTGATATAGTACATACATACCTAAAGATATATTTGTCTTGAAGATTAAGTGATATAAAATAGTTACATACCTAGTATTGACCCATAATATGCCCTAGGGAGGTTTACCATTCTGAAACTCAATTTAACTCACTTGTAAAATAAGGGTAATATTCTCTTATGGGACTGCAGGGATGGCCAAATAAGATATATATGAACGTACCTAGTATAATGCTAATGGATGTTTAATGTGTATAAATTGGCCAATGTTAAGAACAAGACAATTAAACTTATACATTTGTGTTTTATGTGCCTCCTGTTCCCTAGTCTGTTAACTGTAACCAATCCCTGAATGACCACATTCTCGGAATTATTTGCAGTAGAAAAGCACTCAAGCCAGTTTCCCATGCAGATGAAACTCAATCACAGAGCTGGGGAGATGAGTTTAAATGCCATCGTTCTCTAAGGAAATAATTGGAGATGTGCACTTGTCTGATCATCACAGTTTTGTTTCAGTATTAAAATGTCATTAAACCCCACAATCTACCAGCAGAGAACTGTAAATTAAATTGTGAAATATCTACATAATTAAATCTTACACAGCCAATAAAAAACATCTTATGTAGAATGTTTGACAAACTTGTCTGATCATAGGCGTCTCCGGGGTAATTTATAAAAGCGAAGGCCCCACCCTAGACATAATGAATCAAAACCTCCAGGAGAGGAGGCTGAAAATATGTATTCTTATTGAGTCCCCCAGGTGATATTTAGAATCAGGCAAATTTATGAAATGCTGTTACAGAAAATGGATTTTGAAAGCTAAGGAAAAAAAAAATCAAATAATATGTACCATCCTCTAACATTTTTACAAAAAAATAAAAAAAATAAAAGTTCCTTCTCAATGTTGGGGTGACTTTTGCAGTGTTCAGAACATGGCTGGCATTCAGTGTCAGAAGACCTGGTTCAAACCTCAGAACTGCTGCTTCCTCACAGTGTGGCAGTAGCAAGCATTGAAACCCCCTGTGTTTTAGTGCCCTCGTCTTTAAAATGGGGGACATAAAAGTACATATTTTATGTGTCATTGTCAGGATAAAATAATATAGTAAATACAGTTTATTGTTGATGTTATTAGGGGTACTTCCTCTTCCAGCCACAAGGAAATAAGATGCTACAAAATTACTGTCTCATCACTCACTACCCATTAGACAAACAGAGGAAACAACTATTTACAGAATTTTGGCAGCTGACAGCGGAGGTGCAACCCACCTACCTCACTTGGGGCTACCATCTCTGGTCTGTGTTCTGGTAACAGCCTTCTAAGTTTTTCCCCGGCCTCCCCTGTTGGCCTCTACTGTCGCTTTTCTATGATGCAGCCAGAGTGACCTTCCAAAGTCATGCTCCTGCTTCAATCTGTCAGCGGCTATCTGCTTTAAATACACACTTGGCCCTTCTGAGGACTCTGTTTCTGCCTCCTCCTTCCTCGCTCAGCATTCTGCTCTCCCCATCCAGCTGTGTGCCCCATGAGGACGGGACTGTCTGTCTTGTCTGTGCTGTCTCCCTAGAGTAACCTTAAAACAAGGACTGACTGAATGTTGGCATCTTTCCTGCCTTCTTCCCTTCTGAAGTCCCCTTCTGAAGCCCCCTTACTGAGCTCCAGTCCTGAGGCAGGGCTTTATGGTCACGTCTATGATCCTGGCTCTCACCACTGCATCTCTGTCCTGGAGGTCCCACTAAATGCTGCCACCGCTGACATTCTCTGGGTGTCAGCTTCCCTGACCCAAGGCAAGGTAACGGCTTCATACATCTCTTACCAAAGTCATAGAGCAAAATGCCTCTGCTGATTCTTGTCTGTCCACTGAGATTTTTGGTTCTGCAATAGAAATTCAGTCTCCACATTTCTTTATAGCTCATTGGCCATGAAGTTATAATTGACATGCACCTAACCCAATGCCGGTTTCAAATAACACTCAGATTCTGGAGGCATGACCTGAGAAATGCATGGACTCTTCTAAATCCTTAGAGTCTCATGTTCTAAGGACAGAGGAAGAGACTCAGTTATAACTGATTCTCTTATGGATGAAGAAACATCAAGGCTGGTTGGGAAAGCAGAAACAGATGTACTAACCAAAGGATTACAGTCCAAAATGGAGAGTGGTAACACCCTAGAGGTAAGTGCAGCTCCCCCCCCCCTCCAAAAAAAAACACTTAAAAGAGTGACAGACACTGACAGGCCTAAGAAGCTGAAGGAGTCACTGATAAGACATAAGAAGTCATGACAGACTGTGATGGTCCTAAGAGGTTCTGACAAGCCCCTGAGGGCTTGTCAGGCTCCTGAAGATTCCAAAAGATGGTGATTGGTCAAAAGTCAAGACCGGAATTCATAAGAGTTGTAGACACAGAGCTAGCTTTATAGGACCTGAGAGAAAGTGACAGGTGTGAGAGATAAGAAAAAGAGCCCAGGTGAATTGACAGGCAATGCCAGGAAAGAAGAGCAAAAATGCTGAAATCTACCTCAGTGGCTTCCCATTTCCTTTATGCTAAAAAGCAACCACTTTGCCATGACCCACGTGGTCTGCGCCATATTTACTTCTGCCTCCTCGTTTGTGTTCTATTGACCTCTCTGTAGGAAGTACTTCGAGCTCTCCAGCTCAAGGCCTCAGCACATCCTCTTCCCTAGTTCTCTCATCCTTCGGCTGGGTAATTCTCACTCATCTGTTAAGGCTCAGCTTATTAACCACTGTCTTCTGTGCTTGGTGCCCCTGAGCTCCCTGCTCCATCACCTCCACGCTGTGGGAGAGGCAGTGAAAGACAGTGTGGTAGGTTCTAAGGAAAGGTGTCAGGACCCGAGAACCTGACAAGTAGTCATCTTCCAGGGGGCCCTGATAAGCAGGGGTTGAGGGTGGCAGGAGGTCAGGAGCAGTGGTAGGTAGGGAGAGTGTAGGAGGAACATGGTGAGGATGAGAGAAGCTTTGAGAAGAGATTCTAGGCAGCAACGTGAGGTGACGGGCGCTGAGCAGAGAGGATGTCTGGTGAAAAGTGTGGAGAGGTACTACCAAACCACATCCCAAGGAGAGCAGGCGATTTTAGGGCGGGGGGAGGGGGAGAGAATGTGTGTTAAAGGTGGAGAAGGGTCTGCAGATTGATAGGGAAAGCACCTATATCATTCCTTCAGAGCTCCCCACCTTCTGCCTTGAAGCCCATCTTCACATTCTGCAATGAGCTTTGGTGGACCTTGGGATGTTGACTTCATAGCTCCAAGCCTGCACAGTCTTTACAACTTGAAATTCAAGAGAGGAGAAAACATCTTTGTAGATAGTGTAATTCTGAAAAAGGCCCAGGAAGTGCTCTCATTGGTTGGGATTAGGTCATGTGCTTACCTTTGAACAATCACAGTGACCAGGATAAGAAGAGCAAGGGACTCTCTTAGGTGGCCTGGCCTAGACCATGGCACTTGCCTCTAGACTGTGATCGGGGGGAGATGTTTGACCCCCAAATCCAAGTAACGTGCCCAATTTTACATACCAGGCCTGTTTACGATTTTGGCACTGCTAAAATATTTTCTTTTTCCTTTTGTATGCACCCAGGTTCACACAGGTCCACAAGAGAATCTATAACTTTAAAATTAAGTCAGAAAAAGCCCTGGGCAGCTCTGAGAAAGACCCACGTAAGTGTAAACCAATAACTGTGATAATAAATGAACTCACTCTCTATGCTGTCTCACACACTAGTAAACAGTCTCTGAGGGGGTTTGAGGTTTTATTAATTGTGTTTTGTTTTTCCTATTATTCTCCTCCCATTCAGAGCCAGGAAAATGACAGGCAGGTAGCCAGGTGCCAGAATAGCCTTAGGGAGACCTGCTGATTGAAGGGACATTTTTGGGTCTCACAGCTGGACTTGGCCACAGAGAGTATTGGGTGACCTTGGGCCAGTCCCTTATTCTCTTTGGGTTTTCCTTGCTCTTTGCTTTTGAAGTAGAACAAATTCATGTTTGCTTTCCCCTGCCTGTAGAGTCGGGACTAGAGAAATCTTGGATGGCAGGAAGGCTGGTGGCAAGCCAGACAGATGATTTGCATACTCTTAAATAACTGTTTTCCTTTATGCTCACCTAGATCCCTGGTTCTCCTGGTCTTCTACTGCCCTTGGATAATGAGCTGCTGTTTTTGGCTGATGATAAATTCTCTCTGGGTAGGAGGGTAGTCGAAAATAGGTGGAAACCGGGAAAAAGGAACGTGGAATGAAGTCTTTGGAAAATATAAAAGCTTTATTGCTGGCTGCAGGTTTGAGCCCCTGCACCAAAAGGAGAATTAGTTTATTTATTTCTGTCCAGAACTGTGAATAAGATTTTACTGTGATTGCACTGAGTTATCTGCTCTGTTCATTCTCTGCTTCAAGGGCTGAATTAACAGAGATAAGGCCTACATGAGAGAGACCCGGGGACCTTGCTGGATGTTCTACAACTTGAATAATTTATCCCTAGATTACCAAAAACAATTTAGGTTTAAAATTTAAAATGTCAGTTGCTGCTGCCTGAAAAGTAATTATTAACTAATTTGTTCAGCTGCCATTTACTGAGCAACTCAATGAAGTCACTTGCTTGTTTAACAAATGTATATGTATTGAGAGTCTTCCAAGTGTACTCTTCTAGCTCCCTGGGGACACAAGGATGAACAAAACAAAGATGGTGTCATCCCTCATGGTGCTTGAATTCCAATGGAAGGAGATATGCATGCACATTGAGGATAATTTCAGGGAGTGGCAAGTGATCTGCAGAGAATAAAACAAGTCAAAAGTGGCTGGAGCTGATGTAGACATGGTGGTTAGCTGATACCTTGCCAAGGTGATGGTTTCTGAAATGAGAGTTGAAAGCGAAGGCACACTGAGCTCAGAGAAAGAGTTGGATACATGGAACCGAAACTCATAGGTAATCTCACTTTCTAGTCTATCTCTGTCATTAAAATGTGTATGCTGGGAAGCCGGGATGGCTCAGTGGGTTAAGCGCTCACTTTGCAGCACTGGGGACCCAGGATCGAATCCCGGCCCCGGCCCGTGCGGACCCATGTGCTGAACTGGGGAGTGCCCCCAGTTCAGTTCTCTCTCTGTCTCTGTATCTCTCTCTCTCTCTCTGTCGAAACAATAAAGAAAGAAAGAAAGAAAAAAGAAAAAAGAAAAAAAAAAGTGTGCTTTTCTGGCCTGTCCATCTGTCCTCAGTGAATTTGATTTTTATACACTTTTTCTTCCATATCTAACCTCTCATTCAGAGCTGGATCAGCATCGACTGGGTTTTGGGAAAGTTTGGGGCCCAGATTTTGAGTGAAAGGAGGGCAGTAACTGGAAAGACCCGGGATGCAAAGAAGTTTACTTTAAAGAATAAACACAAGCTCAGCGTGTATGGGCAAGGGAGAGAACAGATCAGGTTGAAGACCAGCAAGGGGCCAGAGCATACAGGACCCGAGGCCTGATTCCTGGTGGGGAAGCTGAATCTTATGGCAAGTTTGGAATATTTCGCATAGAAGAGTAGTGCAACCCAATTTATAAGCAGATAGGGCTGCTGGGTAGACACTGACTGTAAGATGACAAGGATGCTCATGGTCCCACAGGAGAGAGAGACACACATTTAAACAAATGATTATAGTACAGTGGGATGATTCAAAATATGCTGAATGAATTTTCCAAAACACAAAAAATATAGTGTGCACAACCTGATTTAATCTATTTACTGATAATTGAACCCTGTAGGAGTCAAAACTTTAGTGGAATACCAAAGTAGAGGCTATTCAGAGAGATGGGAATAGCATAGAGGTAGGAATGGTTAATCCTGCCTAGGGGCATGAAAAACAAAGCCCTACTAGAGACAACATTCCTATTCCATCCTAAATAATAAATGGGACTTTGCCAATTAGATAGGAAAGGATGGACCTTTCAGACAGAGAGGACAATGCCAACGAAGACTTGGAGCCATGAAATAGCAGGGCATTAAGAGAAAGGTGATGAGAAGGATCCTTCTATAATATTAAACGAGTACAGAATGGGCAGAGGTGAGTCTGGAAGACTAATCAGAGGTCACTTTTTAATAGGTTTATTTGCTATTCTAAGGATTCTGGACCTTATTTGAAGGCACCAGAGTTACTGAAGGTTTTTGGACTAGGAGTAAAAGGCTACTGTATCATATTTTTTGAAGGGTTACTGTGAGAGCTCTGTGAAGACTAGACTCAGTGGGTTCATACTAGGGAAGGAGAGCCTTGTCAGGAGATTTTAGCCAAAGCTCAAAACAGAGGTAAGGAAGCCATGAATGAAGACATAGAAACTAGAGGAAGGCACAGAATACAGAAAATTTAATCTGGTACAAATGCCATAGGTTAATAGCTAGTGACGTAAGTATTTTCCAGTGAGGAAGACCAATGACAAGACTATTATTTTCTGGACTTGATGGTCTTTGTTCCTGACAAGTGTCCAGGTTGATGGGTATATGATGGCCAAATATGAGTATCTCTTACATGGTAGATAAATCATAGCCTCAGACCAGAAACATGCTTGAATATCAAAGTACCCTGCCAGCTCTGAGTTATAGCATGTCTTCTTCAGGAATAGAGTCTCTAGTTCCACTTACTGAATGATTGCTGAGGTCAGTAGTCTATGATTGTTAAATTTATTGTTAAATTTATTGGGGTGACATTGGTGAGTAAAAATTACATAGTTTCCAGGCATGTGTTATATTATGTGTTCACCACCCAGAGTCAGTTCTTCCATCACCACTTTTTTTTTTTTTTTTATGGTTTTATGAAATACCTTCATGACCATGTTCTGAACCATCACAAGAATCTGGCGAGGTAAGGAAAGCAAGAACCACCATGCTCATCCCATAAACAGTGATACTAAAGCTCCAAGAGAATAAGAGATTTGAATAAAACTATACAACTGCTTTATGGTAGAGCATTCAGATTCAGTGTTCTGGTCCAAATCCCAGATCATCCACTACACTATGCAGGCTCTAAAATTAACTAGTAGGGAGTGGACTTGATCTCTGATGGCAGCAGATGCATATATTTTGTACTCCCTCCTTTCTCAATCCTGGCAGGCATTGCAAACCCACTCAATGCTCTTTCCTACTGAACTTGGACTTTATGTGAGTCGTTCTAATCACGCTTCTCCAGGCAGCCACAAACAATTAATTTGAATTCGCTTTAAAATAAAACTTACTTCCCACCCTGGACCTCATGTTCTCCAAGGTACGTTCCAGCTTTAAGTTTTATAATTTTCTATTTAATAACGATGATTCTAGGAACTCAATTTAACCCAATTAAAATTCATTGGAAGCTTATGGTACCCAGACACCCCTATTCAGCATTCAAGTAAAAGCTGTTGTCTAGAGCTTGGTGCTTACGGTCTAGTGGAAGTGACAGGAAGATACACAACTAACTGAACTGAAGTCTAGTGCAGATGCAAAACAAAATGTTATGTAAGGACAGAGGAGGCAGACGTTAATGTATGTTGTAGATAAAGGTGGTGCTAGCAAAACACAAACCAGGAATTCCTGTGGAGAACATGATCTGATTAGAGCTTCAGAGAGAGAGAGGGAGTGAAGGAGATATTTTCAACATTGACAACCCCTTGAGAAAAGGCATCAAGGCATAGAGAGAGTTGAGTTTGGAAGATTGGAAACTCCCAGTCCAGACTTCTGTTCTGGATCCCATTGTGGATGGGCAGATGCTAAATAGAAGTGCAATCCGTGTACTAAGGTTAAAAAAAAAAAGGAAGTTAGGCTTAATCTTAGGAAGCTCACAATTGAAAGACAGGAGAAATGTTTTGGATATCAGAGAATCTGAGTTCTCATTCTGTTCCTAAGTGACACTTGAGGAAGTCACCCTTCCCTAGATCACAGGTTCAAAAGTTAAAATAGGTTGTACCTTCCTCGGTGCCCACTGATAGACAAATGGATAAAGAAGTGGTACAAGTATACAGCGGAATATCAGCCATCAAAAAGAATGAATTCTTTCCATTTGCGACAACATAGATGGACCTAGAGGGTATTATGCTAAGTGAAATAAGTCAGACAGAGAAAGATAAATACAGTATAATTTCATTTATATGTAGCATCTAAAAATCAAGATAAATGAACAGCAGCAGCAAAAAGTAAACACACACACACACACAGAAACCAACTCATTGATACAGAGAACAAATGAATGGTTTCCAGATGGGAGGGGGATTGAAGGGATAGGTGGAAAAGGGGAAGGAGTTAGTGATATAGGAATTGTCAGCTATCAAAAATAGTCATGGGAATATGAAGTGTAGAATAAGGCATGTAGTCAATAGTATTGTAATAACTATGTATGATATCAGGTGAGTACTACTAGATTAATCAGGGCAATCACATGGTAAAAGTTATATAAACATCTAGTCACTATGTTATACACCTGAAACAAATATTTTATGTCAACTGTAATTGAAAATGAAAAGCAATAGGTCGTATCTTAAGTGCTAACCCCGATTCATGCGGAGCAGGGTTGTGAGATTCTTCAAGACGTAAGTAAATGGTTTGATGCATTTGCAAGGTCTGTCACAGGAGGGAGCTGGGAGTGGGGCAGCACTAGGACCTCACGCTTGCCATCCCCAGACACGTCCATCTCCAAGGTGCCCGTGCACTTCACACTCCCATGGTTCCTACCACCAATTCTGCATGATAACTTCACCCCAAAGACAGCAGGGCAATGAGGTCAGGGATTTCATTTCAATAGGAAAAGAAGCACATACCACATTGGCAAGAACAAAGGAAACCTGGCTACTTTCTTTTGTTTTGAGATGCCTTTTGAAAACTTCTTGGTCTCAGCATTCCCAGTTCTTGGCCATCAGCCATGGTACAATCCGTTCCTTCTGGTTCCTTACAAATGAAATAATCGCAACTCTATTCATCAGGAAAACATACTACAAAAGGGATGCATAAGCCAGCAATTAGTATTAAGGCTTTGAGCCTTTCACTAAGTCCAAAGGCTTCCTGGTGACTATGTCACTTGGAACCATGAGTATCCCAGCTCCTGGCTCTGGGTTTCCAGGGCAATGATTCTTAGGTGGTTGCAATGGGAGTAGATGTCTGCCTACTCTCCTTCCTGGCTTACAGTAGAATCTCAAACAATATTTGTGGAAGGGTGGAGTGCCAACAGGCCCCTGCACTGAGAGACTTATCAAACACAGATAATGTGCCTGAACCACTGCTGGGCGTAGGGCAAGGTCTCCCTGAACACAGCAGGCACTTTGCGGCTTTCTGTGCATCTGTGACAATAAGAGGCTGGGCTAGACCATGTGTAGCAATCAGTGACAGAATGTAACCGACCACAGAACTCTGCTTGGGTTTCTGGCCACAGGAGCAGGGTGATTTTTCAGGTGACACCCATTTGGATTATATAATAGCCTGAGAAAGGCTTCGGAAGTCAGGCTGAGAGTCCGCCACTAATGTCACCACTGCTTGTACCGTGTGCATGTCTGCCTTGTAACACTTTGCCTGTGCTGTCCTCAAATGCCACCTTCCCTTTAATCTCAAGCCAGATGCTTCTGTTGGATAATGTGAGTTGCCCTTTAAGAAGCTTCGTCTGAAAAGCCCTCCACAGTTTACCCTTAATGTCATCAGTTGTTGACATGCATATTTTGTTGCAGCATGCTTGTGTCAGGAGACAGACAATCTAAATGTGAATTGGGAGTGGAGTGGTGTGATATTGTCCGTGAACATCTCTTCCGTGGCCATTTTGTTTTTCTTACTGCAATTTGTTTTCTATTCATTTAATATGTTCTTCCAGGTATTTTCTGAATTCCTAGTCTGTATAGCCAAGCCCTTGACTTGGGGTAAATGGAGAGAAATTAAAATTGTGGTGTATCTTGTCTCTCTTTGTGCACACGAAGTTCTGCTAGTTATGTCTTAGGTTTGCTGAAAACTATCTTGTCATTTGTCTGAATGGGACCTTAGGGATTAGTTTGAGTCAAGCGTCTCTATGCAGCTGGAAAAATTAAGGCTGATGGAGGGAAAGTGATGGGCCCTAGAACACAGCTCATGCAGGTAAAAATCGAGTTCAGATTCCCAATTCAGTATATCATTGCTATATGCTCCATAATCCTAACACTGTGCTGGAAAGAGTAAAGATGGGTCAGCAGGTAAGTAAATGCAGGGCTATGAAGGAATTAGTGAGTCATTTATTTGTAGTATTTCCTCCTTCCTTCAATACGCATTTAAAGACTTCCTACTATTTGCAAAGTATGAAAAAACATGATCACTGCCATCTGCCAGTTCACTGCCTGGTAGGGGACACACACACACACACACACACACACACGCACACACACACACACACATTTCCACATCGTTTAGAATTTGCAAAGTGCTATGATCGCAGTCAATGAATCAAAATGTATGCCTGATGGTTGGAGAGGAGAATTGTGCTCGGAGAGTTAAGCAAGAGTGTGTGTTATGTGTTGTTGAGTCGGCTTTGACTCCTGATGACCCTGTGAATGAGTCAGATCCACAGTGTCCTGTCCTCACCAGCCCTGCTCAGCTCCTGTAGACTCCTGCCTATGGCTTCTGTTACAGAGTCAATCCATTTCATACAGGGACTTCCTGTTTTCCTGCTGCCTTCTATTTTCCCAGCATTACTGTCTTTTCCAAAGAACCTTGTCTTCTGATGTACCTCAAGTAGGACAGCTTCAGTTTTGTTGTTTTTGCCTCCAGGGATGTTCCAGGCTTCGTTTGCTCTAGAACCCACTTGTTCATCTCTCTGGTGGTCCAGGGTATCCATAGAGCTCTCCTCTGTATTTCAAAGGAATCTGTTTCTCCCCCCCCCCCCATTAGTCTTCTTCACTGCACAGCGTTCACATCCTTACATAGTGATTGAGAATATAAGGGTGTGGGTGATCTTAGCCTTGGTCTCTAATGAGACACACCTTTGCTCTTGACGATCTTTCCTAATTCCTCGTCCATTGCTGCCCTTCCGAGTCTCAACATTCACTTGATGTTGTGGTCCCCAGTAGGACTGATGACTCAACCAATGTAAGCAAATTCTTTAACCACTTCAGTATCTTCATTGTGTACGTTACAACATACACAATGCTTTGAGGAGACAGGGTGTGGGGTGAGGCATTCCATGAAAAGGGACTAGCAGATGGAAAAATGTATAAAAGACATCCGAGTACATTTGCAGAATATGCCAGCACTCCTTATAGGAACAAGAAGGTACTCCACTTATGCTCTGATAGAGGTCAGCTCTGGTCTGCCTCTACATCCTGGATCCAATTCAAGTTGTCATTGGTGTTTGCAGTTCAGTTTAAGTGGTTGCAGTGCTCGATTGGGCCACATGATGGCAGTGCAAGGCCACAAAAGGGATGAACAACCTCTGTGGTCTTTTCAAAGGGCGGAAAAAATGCCAGGAAAGGGAGGTACCCCAGACCAGAGGCCAGAGCTTCTAAAGAGAGGACAGCGGCCTTCAACGCTGGGAAGGCAGGAACCGTCATTCCAAATCTCTGGTCTGTTTGGAATCTCTAGAAATAACTTAGATGATTTCTGAGGTGTGGCCCATGAAGAAAGAAGCTCCTTTGAGTTATTCCTCTTAAAAATAAATAAATAAATAAATAAAACAAGATGACTTATACTACCCAACCCGCACTGTCCCCAAATGTTTTTCTCTTCTGTGAAGACTGTGATGTCTGATGGGCAGTGGCTTGCTGCCATGTTGGGTAAAGAAGATGAGAGGTGATGGCAAAAATCAAATGAGTGTGGTCAGGGGCCCTGAGAGATGACACCGTGAGGGACAGCACCAGTCCCCAACTCTGCCCAGGCCACACCCTCGGCATTATGCTCATCTGTGAAATCTGAGGGGAGCAGGGAGAGATTGTTTGCATAGACGAGGGTGTGTGTGTGTGAGAATGTGTGTGATTGCGAATGTGTATCTGTGAGTGCGTGGCTATGAGTGCAGTTGTATATATTATTGTGTGTGAAAGTCTGTGTCTGATTGTGTGAGAATAAAATCGTGAGTGTAACTGCATGGTTGTATGTGAGACTGTGAGTGCGTGTGTGAGTGTGTGCATGTGTGTGTACTGGAGGTGATAATACTGAAGGTGGTGATGCTGCCCTGGGCCATAGCTCTGGCCATTTTTGTCTGAGTGGGGAATGGGACAAAGAAAGGAAAAGAGGATACAGGTGAGAGAGAGACAATGAGAATGAGAGTGAGAGCGAGAGAGAGAAAAACAATGAATTCCCAGAAAATTCCTAGGTTTAGGAAAATTATTTCACTAGAATCTATGGAAAAGAGTAAGTTGCATACTAGATTTTTTTTGTTCTCTGAATCCTTAATTTATAGTCCCGTTCTCTCTCTATGTCTGTCTTGCTCTTTCCCCACCTTCATAGCTAACTAGCTGGCGATCTCAACTCCCATTTCCCTTAGTTTCCATCCTTTTTCTCTCAAAGAGAAACTCGGTGGAGTAGAGACAGGGGTTAGGGTCAGAATCTGTGGTCCTCCCAAGAAAAGAAAGTAGCTGATGCTGGGAGAATCCTGGCTGGTGTGCGTGTGCTATTGGGGTGGGAGGGGGAAGCACTGTTGGAAGAGAGGACTGAAGACTAGATCAGCCTGCCTGGTAGCTACAGAAGAGAACAATAAGTATGATGTCCAGGAGATGGAGTTGGGGGGGGGGGGGGTGATAAAATGGGATGTTTGTGCCTGTGTGGAAATTGTAGCTATTCTTTTTTATTTTTAAAAAGCAGAGCCTCTCATTTTTTAAGTCACAATTTCCAGAAACCATTTATTTCTAAATGTTACCAGTCAAATCCCCCATTCATTTCTGCTTTGAGTGAAATTGATTTGTGTTTTTAATTTTAAAGAAAAAATATGTCCCTGTTGCTTGGAAATTTCGAGCCTAGGTTTTCTCGCTCCTCATCCCTTCCTTTCCTGCTCTCTCTCCTCTTATCCCCTCATATACACAGGGGAGGGTCTCAAGGGTGGGGAGCCAAGATAATCATTTTAATTTGCTTCTTTCTTTACTACTGATGATGCAACATAAGAAACCTTTTTTTCCCCAGAGGATGATAAAGACGCTTTTCAAAGAGATACAAGTAGAAGGGGCTGTGTGGGTGGGATTTGAGAGAGAACATGGCATTTTTTAAAAATTATAATTATTTACTAACCTTTTATTCAAGGACTGTGATGGAAGATCGACAAAACAACTCATCCCATAATCAATTACAGCTGGGAGACAATAAGGAGCTAGTCAATGTTTCTTTCATGTTCTGGAAAAGTGGATGCATCAACTGCCTTTAAACCTGGGAGCCTTTACACAGACCCTGGGTGGGCTGGCATAATTGGCTCCTTTAATACAATAACTTCGATGAGCTTGGCATAGATAAAAACAACAATAATAATGATAAAAAACAATAATTTACTTTGATGTTAGCTGTCAGAGTTTATAAAAACAATGGCGTATGCATTGTGAAACTGAATTCTTTCAACTGCCCTATGAAGTAGCTATTATTATCCTCATTTTACTGGAGCTTAGACAGCCTGGAGTTGAACCCGTATTCCTTCCACTATGTCCATGAAGATCAAGGGGCATCCTAACACATTCTCTTTCCACTGATATACAGACCAAGGATGAGATGGACACCCTCATCCAGAAATGGGTTGAGATGGATACAAAGTGCTTAGAAAGGGGGAAGCCAGGATGACTCAGTGGGTTAAGCACTCATTTTGCAGCCCCCGGGACGGAGGATCAAATCCCGGTCCCAGCCCATGGGGACCCATATGCTGAACTGGGGTGTGCCTCCCATGTGGGAGGCCCCCAGTTTGGTTCTTACCCCCTAGTTCAGCCCCTGACTCATGGGGCGTGCCTCCCACGCAGGAGGTCCCTAGCCCAGTTCCTGCCCTGCTCAGCACCCACCCACCTGTGTGGAATGAAACCATGTCGAAAACTGATGATGTAAAACTATAGAGACTGCTCTGGGCCCTCCTACTTCTCTCTGTCTCTGTCAAAAACAATAAAATAAATCTCAAAAACAAAAACAAAAACAAAAACAAAAAATCCCAAAATGCTTAGAAACTATAGGGAACACACCCAGAGAGGAGAATTTTTTTTTTTAATGTAATAAGAACATTTAACTTGAGATTTATACTCTTAAAAGATTTTCAAGTGTACAACACAGTTTTGTTCACTATAGCACTGTGTGGTACAGCAGATCTCTAGAACTTATTCACCTCACATAATTGAAACTTTATATCCATTGAAGAGCAATTTCCCATTTCCCTTAGCCCTTGGCAACCACTATTCTACTCTCTGCTTCTATGAGTTTGACTATTTTACAGTAGCAACCCTATATAATTAGAATCATACAGTATTTGTATTGTGACAGGCTTATTGCATACAGTATAATGTCTTCAAGGTTCACCCATCTTGTCATTTCTTGAAAATTTTCCTCCATTTTTAAGGCTTCAAAAAACTAAAAATAGAACTACTATAAGATCTAGCAGTTCTCACTCCTGGATATTATCCAAAAGAACTGAAATCAGGTTTTCAAAGAGATATCTGCACTCCCATGCTCATTGTAGTATTATTATTCACAGTAACCAATATATGCAAATAACCTAACTGTCCATGAACAGATGAATGGATAAAGAAAATGTGGTATATACATACACTGAAATAATATTCAGCCTTAACAAAACAGAGAATTCCTTTTGAACCAAAATTCTTTTTCAAGTTCTGATTTCACCCATATTAAATCAGAGGTCATAATAATAATAATAATATGCAGTACAAGTGTTGCTAAAAAGTTTCATTTCCATACTGAATATATACTGAACATGTTAGTGTCTGATTAGCAATGACAGTTACAAAGACTAAAAAAAACCAAAACAACAGAGGTCACGAGCATATTAACTGACTTCTGTTAGCCTTAGTTTCTTTATAAAATGGGAACAATGGTGTCTGTCTCTTCAAATGAAAGGAAATGGCGTGTGTGAAGTGTTTCGGATGCATTCAGTGCATTCCAGTGGTTGTCACACCAATTCATATCCATGATCCAGGTGGACCATCAATTCCGAGGCTCTCTTTCTTCCATTATCAAACACAGGTGGGAAGAGGGACTGTATATTGAGCTGTTGCTGCATAGCAAATTACCTCTAAATGTAGCTCAAAACAACAACTCTCTGTGAATCAGAATTTCAAGAGTTGTTTACTGGGGTGGTTCTGGCTCATGGTTTCTCGAGAGGGTGCAGCCAAGATGTTGACCTGGATGCTTTCATCTGAAGGCTTGACTGGGGCTGGAAAATTATTTCAAGATGGCACCTCACATGGTTATTGGCAGGAGGCCTCAGTTCCTTGCTTATGAGTTTCTCCTTAGGAATTGCTGGGGTTTCCTCACAATATGGCTGCTGCCTTCCCCTAGAGAGAGCGATCCAATGATCCAAGAGTGCAAGATGGAGGATGTAATGCCACTTATGACTAGCCTTAGAAGCCACACTTTGCTGTTTCCACAATTATGGCTCATCCAGTATGTAAGCAGGCTATACGGAGGCATGAATGCTGGTAGACAGAGTCATTGAAGGCCACCTTGAACACTGGCTGCCACAAGGGATGACGGGGTAGCTCAGTGGGCTGAGCGCTCGTCTTGCAGCCCCAGTGTCTGAGGATCGTATGCCCGCTCTGGCCTGGGTGGACCCATATGTTAAACTGGGGTGAGCTTCCCATGTGGGAGTCCCCAGCCTGTCCTGCCCTGCGCGGCTCCGCGCCCACCTGTGGGACGAAACTGTATCGAAAACTAATGTACAACTATGGAAACTGCTCTGGGCTCTCCCCCTTCTCTCTCTGTCTCTCTCTCTGTCAAAAATAATAAAAAAATTTAAAGAAAAAAGAAAAACAAAACAAAACTGGCTGCCACAGAGCCCCTTCCCACAACTCAGCACTAGTCGTTTTGTACGAGGAATTGTATTGCGAAGGCCTCAGCCCTTGTAGTTAGATGATCACAATGTGATAGCTATTGGGAAACCTTTCAGAAGCCAGGGCCTCAGCTCCAGAACACATTGCATGGAGCTCTTGAAGAAGGTCTGAAGCTGGCAAGGAAATGTCATAGGCTGAAGCAGCAAAGCCAGGAGAGTTTCAGCAAACTTCTACCCTCCTTATTTCTAATCTGGTTTCCTTCCGCTATCTCACCCTGGGGCCTGGGGCATTCTAATTCCTGTTCCCCAGCCTGTCACAAAACAGAAATTCAGCTCCCATAGCCCAAGGAAGGTTTCCATGCCTCAGTTGGTCCTGAGGATCTTTGGGAAGACTCGTGAAATTTAAAGAGTGCAGGGTGCTTCTTGGAGAGGTTCTGACGTAGGAGGCATGGGATTGAAGGCTGGGAACCTGCGCTATTAGTAATCATCCCAGGTGATTTTGAATACCAAGGTTGGGCAGGTCCAAATTATGTCACTCATGAGCTGGTGGAGTTATAAGAGATCTGTGTTCCTCTTGTGGTCACACTATGTGTGCACTGAAATTGCTCACAAGCCAAGATCTTCGCATACACAGCCTTTGGTAGCCTCACCCACCCTCCGGTTGCTGGCCTCTCTGCCTCTTATCTTGCATACGAGCATGTCTGAACTCCTCACTTCTTCCTTTCATTGCAAGCACCAAATTAACAACCCACAAAAACACACAGAATGTGTGTGTGTTTTGTCTGTTTGGACAGGCAGGGGGTTCCCTGGGTGTTTGGAGATAATTTCTTGGTTAAATTATATTTTTTTCTTTTCATGTTTGAAAAAGACAAATTGGCTTCTTTACAGTTTTCTCTGCTCCCCGTCCTTATTTCCTGCCATGGAAACAAATCTCTTACTTTTTTTTAAGTCCCCAATACACACATAATCAGTCTGCTTATAAACCAATATTTCTAGCCCAAATATTGCATAGAAGAAAAAAATGAGAGGGGAAATCCTTTGTTTAAACACAGAATCTTTCCCTAGATTTCCGTTGTTCAAGAGTGACCTCTTGGATGTTAAAATCAGCAAATAGACTCCACAGAAAAATGGTGAGATATGGGTCTGGTCCACTATTTCTATACTCTTATATTTATTGAGTCCCTACTGTGTGTGCTTTTATTTATTTATTTTTTTAAAGATTTATTTTTTATTGGTTTTGACAGAGAAAGAGATACAGAGAGAAAGGGGAGAGCCCAGAACAGTCTCCATAGTTGCACATCATTGGTTTTTCCACATAATTTCATTCCACAGGTGGGCACAGGGCTGCACAGGGCAGGAACTGGGCCGGGAGTCTCCCGTACACCCCAGTTCAGCATATGGTTCCGCACAGGCCAGGGCCGGGATTCGATCCTCAGTCCCTGGGGCTGCAAAGTGAGTGCTTAACCCACTGAGCCATCCAGCTTCCCCAAGTGTACCTTTAAAAGAAAGTAAACTGGTCAAGCTGGTGTGGATTCAGCCGTCATCTAATCTAGGGGGGCAAGAGAAAAAGGGACATCATTTCCATACAAGGGAGAGTGAGTATGGTGTCTTAGGAGAAGTGAACATAAAGTGTTAGAGAAGCTCCATGAATGGGAGAAGATCCTGAGGGACAATCAAAGAAGGCATGGAAGGGCATAAGACTCTCCAGTCATGCCCAGCTCCATTTCCTATTAGCTATTTGATATGGGACAAGTCCATTAACCTCTCTGAGCCTCAATTGCCTCATCCATTAAGTGGAGATAACAATAGTACTCTATTAAGGTTGATAAGACAATTCAGTGAGTTGGTGCAAATCAAGCAACTAATCGGTGATAGTATGCAGCATGAACTCAAAACAGAACAGAACAAAACGAAACAAAACTTAACTGTTCTTGAGCTGGGTCTTGAAGGATGGGTGAGATTTGGGCATGTAAAAATGGAGGTGAGCAGGGAGATCATTCCAGACCAGTGGTTCCCAACCATTTTCCACTTGTGTACCCCCTTGGAACTCATTTCTATAATTGTACCCCTTGTTTTTAAAATAGCTGTTTTTAAATAATGACACTTTTGGTCAGTGCCTACTAGCTTAATGTAAAACAATGGAAATGAGGTAATAAGTTAGGAAAGAAGAATTAGTACACTAAAAGTACAAACCACAGATTGAATTTTACAATCTTCACAGCACAGTTAAATACAGTTTGTTACTGATTATTTTTCCAGTACCCCACCAATGGCCCAGCATGTACCTCCGGGGCGGGGGGGGGGGGGGGGGGGAACACATACCACTGCTTAGGAACCAATGCTTGAGACTAAGACCATGATAGGAGAAAAAACAAAAGTTAGGGGAATTGCCAGGCATGGATGGGATTAAAGGAAGTGCCCTTTATCTGAAAAACAGTACCATTCATGAGGAATAGAGAAAATCTGGGTAGAAAAAAGGGCTGAGATCACACATTCCTCCTTGAGAGGGCTGGCTTACTTCACCGACAACAGCGATATAATGAAATATTAATTGTGCAGTTCTGTTGGGGAGTATCTGGTGGCTAAGTACAATTACTTTAACTTTTCTTATGGGAAGAAATAGTTCTACTAAGAGAATGATCACTTACATTGTTCTCTCTCACTTTGCTAAATATCTGATCTCCAAAACCATTTCTGGTAAAATGCCCTCCAGTCTGACAACAAAAATAGTCCACAGCTACAAGGTACTATCACCTTCACCCCCGCAACTTAGAGACAGCCTTGTGTAAGATCTTATAAGATTTACATGTGGTAGGACATTTGCCTTGCTTGAAGGCTAATTATTTCTTTCCTGCCTCATTTAGTTACAAAGAAATGATCTATTCACAGTGGAACAACTGTGATCTATTCACAGTGGAACATATATAGTGATAGTTTATCAAGTCCATATTTTTCCAAATCAACTGCGGTCCATCCCATGCAACTGGGCAGGGACCTCAGCCCAGGGAGGTAGAAGTGGTCAAGGATCCCTTAGCCCAGATGGGATCTCTAAAGTTCAGGAATTACTTTTTGAGATGCAAGGCATGGAAGTTTGAGAAGAGAGCAAACAGCTGAAAACCATAAAGAATAAAGAAGCCATACCTGGTGGTCTGAACAAGCAGGAAAAAACACATCAGGGAAACAAATACAGGGTCTGACAGAAGTAACGCGGTAACGTCGTATGGCTTGCTTTGTCTCACGTGAGATGGACAGCAATTGGAACATTTCACCAAAAATGTCATAGAGTGTGCTTGCGTGTGATATTGTTATAATGTGTTACAGAATTACATGCTTATGATTTTGTAATAAAAGATTTGGTATAGATTACCAGCTCGTAAAGAAGGGGTGTTACTTGTACCGGGGCATTACTTTAGCCAGACCCTGTATTTATGATACAGATGTTTAGGGTAGATGACTATGGAACAAGAAATATTAACACTCTACTCTGTCTTCACAGGAGAATCTATAATAATGTCTTAACAAAGAAAAACAATCAAGTAATAGTGGGTATGATGGACTATCTGGGGGAAAGCCAGCAGGGCTCCACCTGTGGGTGGTGGGACACTAAAACCCATGCCCAGGAAGTCTGCATGACCCTGGCCCCTGATACAGGGGCCCTGCCTCATCCACCTCTGTATTTTCTAAACCGAGTACAAAGCCTGGTGCAGAGTAGAGTTTCAGTGCCCGGTTATGGCATGAGCGTTGCATACAGCATAGAGGTGGGTTGGTTGAATAAGAAGGCAACCATTAATTAGCACTAACTTTGTGGGGTGGGTTGTTATGGGGCACTGGTTCTCAAGAGGGTGCATGGTTCTAAGTAAAACACCATGAGTAAGTAAGTGGTACTTCGCCAAGGTCCTGGCAGTGGCTTTCAAGAGCAATTGAAGAAGGCCATTGTAATGGGGCCATGCCATTTGCTTTAAGAGCCAAAGTGTACATGTTGTGCAGAACACAAGACCCACAACCCAGATAGAGTAGTCATGGCTGCACCTTCCAAGTAACAAGCTCTCCTCACAAGCTGTGCACCTGATTAGACTCTGATAATCTGTATAAATTACCATTTGCTAGTGATAAATATCACACACCGAGCCTTAAATAATACATTAGACTTAATTGAATAAATGCATATATTATGACCTTCTAATGCATAGTTGCCATAATATCTTTCTTGCACAAACAAACAACAATTCTGATAATCAGGTGGGGTAATTGTGCTATTAAAACTCCAGGTTCCCTGAGAAAGGTCTCAGTTGTGGTCAGGTGATAGAAAATTTTTTTTCCTTGACTGTTTTAGATAAATTTCCTATCTGTGGGAATCTCTGTCTGTGAACCCCTAAGTTTTTATAGTGATATTATGACCAAAATGTGGTTTTGAGCCTCAAATCTGCTATTTACTAACTCTGTGATCTTGCACAAGTCACTTGAACTTCTTATGCATAGTTGCCCCTACCTATTCTGAGGGGATTAACGGCACTTCTCTTACCAATTCTGGAGAAAAAGATACAATATATATAAAGTGTTTTACCCATGGTAAGCACATATTAATAGAAGACTCTTGGTAAATGGAAGCTATTATCATTATGAAATATTAAATAACAAAATAGCCATATATCTTATTCAATCGTGACAAGAAATATATGAATAAGTAAGAGCAGATATAATGTCTAATTTTTAGAAAAAGAAACCTCTCAGAGATTGTATGACTTATTTGTTTATCCATTCAACAAATATTTATTGATCACATAATGCCAAGAGTTAGAGATAAAAAAAGAAAAAGACCTGGCCCCAGTTTGCCTTGGTGAACTTATAGTGTAATGAAGGTGGAACAGAAGATACTAAAAAATTAACAATAATTATAGCGTTGCCGTAATGAAAGTATATACAAAATGACATGGCAGAGCCCAGGAAATAATAACCAAGTCACGCTCTGAAAACCAAGGAAGTTCTCTAAAGATGATCAGAGTTCCGTGGAAATGTGGAGGAGGAAGAGTTTGGTGGTTGCTTTAGAAAGGAGAGGCAGGGGATGCCGGTATAGCTCAACAGGCTTAGCACCTGCCTTGCAACTGCAGGGCCTGGGAACTGAATCTCGGCCCAGGCCCATGCAAACCTGTATGCTGAATTGTGTTGCAACTAGTAACCACTGAACCTGGCAGTGAAGGAGTGAAGGTTCTCGCTTTCCACGAGGGAGGTCCTGGGTCAGTTTCCACCCCACACAGCCCCACATCCACCTGCGTGGAATGAAACCACGTCACAACTAATGATGTACAACTATGGAGACTGTTCTGGGCTCTCCCCGCCTCTCTCTCTCTCTCTCTCTCTCTCTCTCTCTCTCTCTCTCTCTCTCTCTCTCGGTTCAAAACAATTAAAAAAAAATCTTTTAAAAGGAGAGGCAACAGTAGTATCAAAGAGTTGAAGATGAGGGGCCAAATCAAGCTTGAGTAACTACAAAAAATTCAATGCATCTAGAGTAATGTTTCTCATCCACAGTACTGTTGGCCATTGAATTAGTTACAGGGACTACCCTTTGAAGACTGTCCTATGTATTGCAAGATATTTAGCCATATTTCTGAACTCTACTCACTAGATGCTGAGTATAACTCCCCTTCCCCCACCAGTTGTGACAACTGAAAGTCTTCTCAGCCACTGCTAAATGTCCCCAGGGAGCAAATTTCCTTACAGTTGAGGACCACTGAGATAGAAAGTAGACCGCAAGGATAGGAGTTAGGAAAATGAGGCTGAAGTGATCACCAGATTATGCCAAGCTTTTTCTGACATACTAACTCCTATTCATCTTTAAAGCAGTTGGGAACAATCTTGTGTGAGTACGTGGGGTGGGAGGTGGAGATCCTCTTAGTATAATTTACATAGGGTGAATGCATACTTTGTCACCTTAGCAGCCTGTGAATTTATTAAGAGCAATAATTCAAGTCATAGTAGCTCCCGCCTCCACCTGCTGCCACAGAATCTACAATTTTTTCCCCTCCTGCAAAACCATCTATTCTCTCCTCCCCTGTTAAATGCCTTTATTTGTTTCTGTTTTTGAGTCCCTGGAAATTGCTCACATATGCTCATGGACACATTTTCTGAAGCCTCCACTGCTCCGTTAGGAACTGTTGCTGTGCTGGGCAGCAGTATTACACACAGAAGGCCCAAAAGGCATCGCTGGGATAACACTTACAAAACCGTGACCTTCACAGCCCAGTCTTACAGCACCACAGCGGACAACATAGACCCGTCCCCAAACACATTTCATGGTCTTTACTTGCAGTCCTCAAACAACATGACAGCAGTGCTATGCATAGACCACACACACACTCATTACAAATCTCCGCTTTTCCTTCTGGCCATGTCGCTTGCATCCTATAAGTTGTTTTGGCACCATTCCTTAAAATGAATCATGAAACAAAATGAAAATCTTCTCTATCCCATTTCTGTGCAGCCTTGCTTTGTGCTTTAAGGGGAAAATTCTGCTCCACCACAGTTCACTCACCTACTGTCCTTATTTTCTGCTCTCTTCTGATCTCTGTGACTCAATTTTCTGTTTCATGAGAACCAACAAAGCAATTACAAAACAGTCTTTGGAGGGCAAGAGATGAAGTGGGTAGCTGAATTCCCCTTAGTGGACGGCAGGAAAAGCCAGGCTAAGAATATGGGTCCCATACAGAAGATGGATCAGTGTACACAACTGGCCCTGTCACTAATTTAGCAACACTGCACGGCTGGCCATCACCGCTCATCACTCCCTGCCATGTCTCCTCCCTGCCATGTCCCCATGCAGTATGGCTTTCTCGGGAAGGGATTTCTGTTCTTCCGTCTACCATGCACCATAGTTTCTCCTGCTAACCTTCAGTTTCCTACTGATGTTTGCAGGTGACCTGCCAAGTGTCAATATCCTATGACACTTGAGCCATCACAGAGCAAAAGATTCTTGGCAAATTCCAGTGAGTTGAAGAGGATATTTAACTACCCCCTCGCCTATGTGATGTGATGTGATGTGATGTGATGTGATGTGATGTGATGTGATGTGATGTGATGTGATGTGATGTGATGCTATGCTATGTTAGTGAGTTCCTACAGCAGCATAGTTATCATGATTAAAAGAATGAGTTGGATCAGAACCTGTCTTGTTCATTTATAGCACTCATACCTTTCCTGTTGGCTGGTTTAGCAACAGATTTGAAAAACAACAGCCATACTATGATGAACACCATTATGACCTCTGATGATTGGATTTTGTTCTTGGATCCGCTGACTGAGCTGTCCTTATATTCCTTTTGGACATGTACACACGGCCCACTGTTTTTCTCCTCCCCACCACCCTATCCCACCCTATGATGCTTCTTAGCACTTAGGTTACAGTTAGGCCACCTGTTTGCTGGACGTGCCCACCATGAGTGGCCTCTATTTTTAGATGCGGCCTACTTGCAAGAAGATAGTTCCACTAAAATACATTCCCTGATCTTCATGTTGATGTATTTCTTTCTTTTTCACTATCAGTATGTATGTTTTTCCTGTGAGTCCCCTACAGCTCTCCATAGAGTGAGTTAGGCAATAAAGACATGACTAAATGCACACATGAGATGAGGACGTGAGGTGAATATGAAGAGCAGATAAGAAGCAAGTGCACATGGAGCCCTGAGTAAAAGCTTGGCTGAACTGCTGAAAGGGAAATTGGTGATTTGGGACTAGAGGCGTAGAGTCTGTAATCGAATGTAAATGTATAAAGAAGATTACAATTGGTGGACACATATAGGGCCTTTCTTATTGATCTACATTCCCAGAAAATTAGGCATTCTACTTAAGTGACAGTTTTCAAAACCTGACGCATAGTCCTTTTTAGAGAACACTTTCTTTTTTAAATAACTTTTTGATGGAAGTCTTTCTAAATTGAAGATAATTTTCCAAAAGCTTCCACAGAGATGGACAGACTTCATTTTATCTTTGTGTGATTGTTTGAAGTTGGCATATGAGTATCTGCTCTGAAGCCATACCTTACCTCAGCATTGCCACAATGTCTTCATTTTTAGCATGTTTTAGTCGCATCTATATATGACGTGATCCATACCTGGCGCTGTGCTTCCTGATCCATCCAATATGTCACTGGAGTCTCACAAGGGATATCCTTTGAGGAATACAGAGATATTGCCCTTTCACCAAACAGCTTCATTTATGTCACTTCTTGAGTTCTCATGCCTGCATTTTATGATTTTTGTGTATCCTTGCTTATTGTCTGAAAATCACCTTTTAACCAGGTTTTAATTTTCTGCTTTTAATCTGCCATGTGTTAGGGAACCTTAAAACCACACTTCACAGGATTAGGTGTCAGGGAAGTTGATTATGTATCAAGGAAGTTGGGGTCTCAGTGAGAGTTGTGTGGGTTGGTTGAATTCAAATGGATGCATCACTTCTGATTCCACGGTCACTAGGGAGGCCCCAGCACAAGACTCACAGGGGCCAGGGTGAGAAAGCCCAGAGCTCCGGCAATCCATTTCTCTCTATTTACAGAGTTTATCTGGGTTGGCTTCTATTCGCTATCCCTTAAGTGCACAAACTTCCAAAGTTCCAGTTGCCATGGAAAAGAAAAAAAAAAGCTTTTATTTTATGTATGTTGATACCAACAGATGGCAAGAAAATAATCATTGCTTATTAGACTTTAATATGTTTGAGCATTTAATTAACCTTTTAGAAATTAAACTTAGACTTTTGACAACATGTAATTCTATGCACATGTCACTTGTTTCAACTTAAAACAGTGGCTGTAAAGGGTTTGTACGAATTGTTTGTACCTCTGGCTATATCTTAGTGAGAGAGAGAGACCTTTGATAAAATTTGTTTAAGCCTTATGAAAACTGAACGTAGCCATGGTCTAATATGAGTTATTCAGTGGACTCATTAGAGATTATACCTGAGAATATGGTTTATTGCAGTTATAACAAAATGGATAAATGAAGACGTAAAATGGCAATTCTTCTTAATATCTATTGGAATCTACTAGAATGACGCATGCTATGTGGCAGTGGCTAGCAGGTTAGTTAGGATGCTGTTTTTGGTGTCAGATCCTTTTGCATAATTTTTTCTTTCTAGGCTGACAGACATCATGGTGAGCCAAAGAGAAAGCGCTGTAAATCGATATTTTCATAGAGGCCTGAGTTTGAGCATGACAGAAAAATATCCACAGTAATATTGCTATAAGCAGTGTTTATGAGTGAAAGCATATGAGCATATGACTTAGATATTGGAACCCGGGTCATCTCTTCTCATTTCAACCTTCCCCTGAAGATGCTTTCCTCAGTAAGCTATTATTCTGACAATAATGTAATATTAAAACTATAGCTCCATTTTCAGAGTTATGGCTCATCTCACAACTCTGGAAGACAACACGCATAGCATGTTATAAAAATAATGAGAGATTGGTGAGGTGGTCTAAGGGTCGGGTCTAGTCTCTAGTTTCATCGCCTACTAATTTCATAGTTTCTACCAAGTGATTTTTCCATTGCATCTCTAACTTGGAAAGGGTAGTAGTGTCTGCCTCGGAGTGTTGTTGGGAGAGCTCCATGTAATGATATGTGGTTGAAAAAAATATTTTGGAAACTTCAGAGTGTCACATATGTTTTTTCTTAGTATGATTTTCCACTGGCATCTGGATGCAGGTGAGAGTTAAGGTGTGCCGCTCTGCAAGGACCAGGAGTCTCCATTGGAATTTAGTGAACTTTCCATGGAGCATCTTTAAAGTGAGCCATCCACACTTCCTTTGGTGCTTCTGTGAATCGATTGTCTACAAACATATGGAGGCTCACCAACCTTACGGAAAAATACTGTTCCTGCTCCCCCTCTCTGAGAAGATCCAGTTCAAGCAAGTCTCTAAGCCAGCGAGCAGAGGGTCTTCATTTTGGTCCTGTTCACCATTGGCCTATATCGCTATTCCCACAGTTTCTCAGGATCTCTCTCTCTCTTTGGAAAGATCACACTGCTCAGTGAGCACATTCTTCAGGAGGAAGGCCAAGAAGAACTGGTGTCTAAATCTACACACAGATATAGACATTGAGATCAGCACAGATATAGATGCAGCCAGGATCCTTGACATGTGCGGATACATTTCATGCTCCATCATAACTATTCCTGAAGACTGACCTTGGGAAGAAGAGAATACCATCCAATGTCATGGCTGAGGAAGCTGACGTTCCTAGATTATTTACTTAAATTCAAAGTAATGGCAGGCAGGGGGCAGAGATGCAGCTAAACTTTTCTCTCTGGCCTCTAAATAGTGCTGGCCTTACTAGACCAGGCTGCCTCTTAGAATGTTAGGAGACAGGTAGAATCTGCCTCACATATATCTGTGAAGATATATGTCACAGATATATATATGTATATCTGTGAAGATATATGTACCCCGATGTTCAATGCAGTATTATTCATGGTGGTCAAGACGTGGAAACAACTAAAGCATCCTTCCATAGATGACTGGTTAATGAGCATATGGTACATGCAATGGAGTATTATATACAATATGCAATTATATACAATATATACAATGGAGTATTACTCAGCCATAGGAAAAGATGAAAAATTGCCATTTGCGACCACAAGGATGGATTATCATGCTAAGTGAAATAAGTCAGAAAAAAAGTCGGGAACCGTCTGACCTCACTCATATGCAGGATATAAAACTGTACAAGACTAACAAACAAGAAAAGCTCACAGACAACAATTGAGTGTTTACCAGAAGGTATAGGGGAAGCCACAGAGAGAGGAGAAGGTAAAAGGGGTCAAATATACGGTGACTTTGGGTGCTGAACACACTCTACAACGTAGAGATGATGTATTATAGAGCTATACACTTGATATCTACATAATTTAACTAAACAATGTCACCCCAGTAAATTTAACTTTTTAAAAAGGACCAGAAAGTCCACTAAAGGAATCACAAGACTTGGATTACAGTGTTTTTCTGTCCTCTTGTTCACTTGAGAACATCAGATAACCTCTTTGAACCTGTTCTGCCCACTCTCACACATCTCCGCAGCTTGCTGAGGATCCAATGGAATAGTGAAAGCAAAAGTGCTGGGTAGGTTGTCAAGTGCTATATGAAAGTGAGAAATTGGTATTATCCCCAGAGACCTTACCCAATGCTGTCTGGTGTTTAGGAGGGGATAGGTGAGAATATTACTTACCTGCTACTCCCAGAAAGCTGGCGAAGAGGACGCTGCTACTTGTGCCCTTGGCAATGACTGGCACCCGTTAAAGCGGCCAGTCGCTTATCAAACTTATACTATCACCTTGTTTTAATGGCAGCACATCCACCACTTTTGATATCTAGGCTTAGGAATACTGGGCTCATCCTCACAATTTATTAACTTAATCCTGGTTGGGAACTGTGAGGTGGCTCTTACATTGTCTTTAGGGGTATTACAGAGAAGACAAAAGATGGGAAGGCTTAGCACAGAAGTATTATAATCCTCAAGTTTATTAGAATTGTATATGAGTACAATAATAATGTTAGGACTGGAAGGGAGAACGTAGAGATCCACTAATCATCGCTTTGCTGAGTTATTTAATTCTGAACTTTATTAAGAACCTGTGTGTGGCAGGCGTCATGTGAGGGCTCGGGGCGAGAATAAAGGATGAGCAGAGTTCCTGCTCTTCAAGGGCTCAAAGTCTGGGAAAATACTGTACATCTGATATGTTTCATAAGTCATTTTGTAAAAGCCTGAATTATTACCAGTGGCCAGATCAAAGAACACCAACCTGGGGCATTCTAATTCAGAAACAGCTTGTAGGTCGCCGTTGTCTTCAAACTCCTTGCACACATTTATTTGAATGTGCTCTTCTAAGGTCTGTATTCATCGATTGGCATTTGCAGCGAGGTGTCCAGTCACATCTTGGCACTATAACTGTGGCTCGTTGTGTGCGTGTGAATTCTGTGCATGTGGAAGTTTTGTGTGCGTGTGAGTTCTGTGTGCGTGTGAGTTCTGTGTGTGGGAGCCCTGAGTGCATAGGAATTCTGTTGTGTGGGAGTTCTGTGTGCATGGAAGTTCTGCGTGCATGTTAGCAGGGGGCATGGTAGCACAGCGATGTATATCTTGGCTTTGGAAGATGACTTTTCTGCCTCCACCACATATTTATATGAGGACTTGGGAAATTAAATCTGGTAAAGCTCTGTCTTCCTTTCCTATGTAAACAATGGTTTGACTTATTATTTTTTGACTTTACGATGATATGAAAGTGATATATGCATAATGAGATATCCAACACTTACTTTATCATAAAGTAGGCTTTGTGTTAGGTGACTTTGCCCAACTGTAGGCTAATGTAAGTGTTCTGAGCACATTTAAAGTAGGCTAGGCCGAGCTATGGTGTCTGTTAGGTTATGTGTGGTTAAATACACTTTTGATTTAAAAGATATTTTCTACTTACAGTGGGTTTACCGGGTCATAACCCTCATCAGAAGGAGCATCTATCTCTACTAGTCCCGACCTTATAAGGCAGTGGGAGCAGAATGAAAGGAAACAAAATGTGTAAAACTGCAGATGCAGTATGTAGCACAGAGCATGCGTCCAAAGTCCTGCTTGTGATGATCTGTGTATGTCCCTGTGTCCCTGCAGGGGTCTAGGAGGAGGCCTGGACCCACAATGACTCTGACATGCAGTATCTGTTAGATCTTGAGAAAGATACCTGGTTGCTCTAAGTCTCAGTTACTTTCTCTACGATATGAAAAGAACAATAACTAACTTTTGGGGCCAGGGAGGGGATTTTCATTTATTTATTTTTTCATACATCTATAGCAAGGCATAGTTACACACTAGGAAATGTTCTAGCTACTGGAGAGTCAGCAGTGAACAAGGGTGACATACCGCACGTGAAGTGCTTGGCAGCTAGTGAGATCTCAGTAAATGGAAGTTAACCACATGCTACTAATAATTATAGCAGATCAGCACTTACTATTCAATCAAACTCGGTTATGATTAGCATCAATATTATCTATTTAAAATTACCATTTCCCCCATTAGATATATTTATCTCCTTTTGCATGTGTGATTTTCATACACCGACAGGCTGAAGAGCCCACTGCAGGTTCCAGGGGCATCTGAAACCAGCATCTGAATTTCCCGACATTTGTGTGTATTTCATCTCTGATGAGACCTTGCACTTGACCTCAGCTGCAGCCGCTGATTTCCATTTAATTAGAAGCTGAGTGGAAAATCAGACCTTCACCCCTGGAAATTCCTTTATTTCCACCTGTGTTTACAAAAATGATGATGGCTTGCAATAAACTTGCTCCTCTCGCTGACTTCTCAAAATGTGTTTGAGGGACGAGCCATGATAATTTGGTTTTAAGCCCAATTCCCTTGATGTATATATGATTGTACAAGCGGCTATGAGTTTCATTTCCTTCCGAGGTCCATCTGCTTCCTGGTGTATTAAGCCTGTGACTTGGGTCTCGAGAAGTAGCTTGTTAGGCACCAAGAGGACGCACTGCTTGGGCAGGAGAGGTTTGTCTCAATTGTTCATGAACGCCTTAGGTCCTTAGCTCAGCGCTGGGACCACCCTCCGATCTGCTGTATCCCAGTGAGCAATGGCTTATTGACCTCTAATCTAGGTACAATCACACAGAGCACCCTAGGTGCAGCTAAGGACAAGGCTGTAGGTCCAGGCCACAAATCCCAACCTCACACGTTATGCCCCAATTGACCCACAAAAGCAAGTGCATCTAGGCTAGTCGTTTTCCCCCTGTGGGGGTGACTTTAAGTTGACCTGGATGGAGATGCGGGGAGGCAGTTCTGAAGTTCTAGAGGACCCACAGCTATTTTAGTCAGAACAAATCTGTTTGTATCTGTCATATAGTCTTTTGATTCTCTATAAAATTCTATCTCTAAAAAGTACTCTTGGGTCCATTTAGATTTTTTGTTTTTGGAAACGCTATTTTAGGGTCATTGTTCCAATTCCTCTCCCCTCTTACCTCTTCCCTTCCCCTGTTAAATATGGGCATCTTAGGGATGTCCCCAGAACTGTCTGGTACATTGCTTCTAACACATCCTCGGTGACTTGATGGGGGTTTATCCCTGGCTCCTTAATCTTCACCTTCCAAGCAACTTCTGTATATAGAGCCTAATTAATCCAGGGGGCTTGTTTAATTTTAATGTGCACACGATTCAATTGGTTATTTCATTAAGATGCAGACTCTGATTCAATAGATCCAGGTGAGACCTGAGACCCTGCATCTCTAACAAGCACGCTGGGGAGGCTAATGGGGTGGTATGTGGACCACCCTCTGAGTGGGGGGCAGGGCAACTAAGGCATACCCTGTGTTTGGTACATGAACACAACCTGCAGACAAATCCCTTCTCACTCCATCACTAATTCACGAACCTCCCTTCAGGGATTCAGATTTAGCTGCAGAGGTCTGAGGAGAGCCTAGACTCTGGTTAATTCGTGTCCCAGGTGGGATGAAGCAGGAGAGGATAAGATTTTATCATACTACTCAGAACAGCAGTCAGCATAAAACTTACGATTATTTACTTCTGGAATTTTCTATTGAATATTTTTGGACCACAGTTGAAACCAGAAAGCGAAACCACAGAGAAAGGGCCTGGAATTTTCACAAGATATTTTTAGATTGCCCAGTTAGAGCCTATTTTCCTTTATTGCTGTCCCTGTGCTCTTTACAAGTACAACCATCACAGCATTTGCTACAATCTGCCCCGTGTTTGTCTAACTGTATACATCTAGGAATCTTAGTTTAATGATGATTAAGTGAGAGACAGGGTCTCTGGGTGAGGAGTATATTTTACCAAAGTTTTCTTTACAAGCATATCACGTTTGTCTGAATCACTAAAGTACACATGAAATGGACCTAGACTGATTCTTTCATATCTGAAGAGGTAGCAGATTATACTAAGAGTGTTGCTGGTGGGACCAAACCCCTTAACTGAAATCCTGGCTGACATTTACTCACTGCGCAGCCTTGAGCAAGTGACTTAACTTCTCTGCACCTCAGTTTTCTCAACTGTAAAATGGGGATTGTAAGCAATAAATTCATTAACACATAAAAGAGACTTAGAACAGTCCCTGACATAGAGCAGTATTCAAAACTATTAACTGATTATAACATATTATGTTATATTAATTATTGGTATATAATTCTAAGTGTTAAGGTAGAAAATTCTACCTATTCATGCACTTCCAGCAAGAATAGCCCACATTATCTCATTTTCTGATTACAAGAAGCACTGCACAGAAGAAACAAAGGGCTATCGACGTTAAGTGACTTGGTTAAAGTCACTCAGCTAGGAAGATCTTGGGTTTCCACATCTGTGGTTTTCCAAATGTTCCTTGTACTGTGAGTCACTGTAGAATTAATTCCTAGGAGTAAGGTTGCTTTGTTTTTATTTTCTCTTCTTTTTATGTTTTATGTTTTCCTTAACAGAAGTACATTCTGGACCCAGCACTGGGTAATGAGATATAATATGGCTAGTTTGGGCATATGCAGTTCCATCACATGTCCCTGAGATGTTTTCAGAAATTTCCTTTGCATGAGAGTACTCAAAGTGTTTGCAGTGTCATTCATTGAAATCACATTAATGTGAGCAAATTTTAAGTTTTAATGAAGTTATTTCTTATTTTTGTTAAAGTTAAAATTTGGCAGATCTGAACTTGCTGCGTTTTTTAGGGAAGTTTAGCAATTATCACTCAGGGCTGGGGGAAGAGATGGCTTCTTTATATAGGATGCTTTTGATCAATTTAGAAGGTGAGGTTGTAAAGTCACGCAACCCAAGGTCTTAGACCCTACCCTGCTATGGATTAGTTTTTGTGTATCTGAAATTACTTCATATCTCTTCCAGAGACCTCCCTTTACAAAATCTTCCATTTTGTGTTTGTTAAGGGATTCAGGTCAAAACATTATTTAAAATCTTTGAATGGATGCCCATCTTCTCTCCCCTCCACATTAATGCCTAGAAATAACTATTGTGACCCTGGACATATTTGTGGAATATCCTGAAATGTCTTTAAATTGAATGACCGACAGGAAACATAGTCACCTAAGATATTTAAAATCGCAAAATAAAAGAGAACTGGTATACTGTAGCACAGTAGAGAAGCATCCAGGGTCAAACAACTTCTGATTTACTATCAGAGCCAGAAAAGAAAATAGAGACATCTTTTTAAAATTATTTGCACAGTTAAATAAGACAAGCATCCAGAATTGTACTTAGAATAGTTCTAGACACATAGTAAGGATTAGATGTGTTGTGTAAGTGCGAGATACAACAGAGAAAGAAGACAGATGCTGAGTGTCAGTTCTGGGGAAAAACTCTTGTGATGACCTGAACCCCCTCCCTGAGTTTTTTTCCCCCCTTTTCTTATGAAGCTACCTGCATGAGAATTTTTTTTTTCCTTTGCGTATGCTTTGCTGACATTCCTCAAGGCTAATGCTAACAAGGCCACGGGGTTTTCTAGCCTGGCACTGAAGAATATAGAGTCCAATGAAAGTTATGGAATACACGAAAGGTCCTAGAGGTAATCACCAATTATTGTATTGTTGTTATGATAAAATAATAGAATCTGTCAATTACTGAGTTCTCCTATGTACCAGCGTCATGCATCATTTTCTTTAATTGCTATAACGATCCTATGAAGTAGACACTATCAGTATTCCAATCTTGCAAATGACAACTGAGGAGGCTTGGGTGGTTAGAACTGGTCCAAGGTCACGGAGCTGTTGTATGTAGCATATCTGGGAACAGCACTTTCTTCATAACAGACACAGTTTTCATGCAGACATTTGTAGGGGGAAGTTAGGACCGAGGGGCTTGATGAAGCTTTTAACCTTTCTGAAGCAGCATGATACAACAGAATTAATTATGCAGACTTCATTTAAATCCTGGCTCCAACAGCTCCTAGTCATAGACTGTATATACAGTGTCTCATTTAATTCTCATGACCATTTGTTAGGTCAGTTATATTATTCCCATTTCATAAATGAGGAATGTAAGGTTCAGAGGTTACAGACAATTTGTCCAACGTCATTCAGATCTGACTCCAAATGTAAATTTTACTTACCAAACTAATGTGGGTTTTAAGGATGAATAGAATTTCTTAGGCAGAAGAGGCAGAGGAACTTCTCCAGACATGGGGGAGGGCGGGTGTAGGCAGAATACAAAAACAAGGGAGACAAGAACATGGTATTTATAGGACATGAAAGAAATGGCTCTTTCTGGCTTATTCCCTCCCACTTGCAGTCTTGAGTGAGTCACTTATCTTTATAGGTTGAAATTCCTTTCTATGTGAAATGGAGATCCTATCTGTCCAAGCAGTTTTTACATAGTTCAAATTTTACAGTGTCAAAGTAAATAAAAAATGCAATACTAAAATAAAAGGAAAAGGAGCAAGATTATGTCAAATGTTGCACCACGTGTGTCACATTAGAGTGGGTCAAAAAGATTTTTTAAATTTATTTTCATTTTTTCCTCATTATTTTTCAAATGTTCTAGATGGCCATATATTACTATTCTATAGTGGGAAATATTTTTATTTTAAAACATTAATGTCTATTCAACAGTACTTGTGTAGTAATTGCTGTAGGGCTATTTGAGAAAGCATGATGGATACGATATAAATATAAAATACTGATACTAGTATTACTTTCCTCTTATTAGTCACCTTTAGTCATGAAAAATGCTAAAATGCATCATGACTCATCAGAGATTAATTTTTCTTCAACATACTTAATGTTACATTTTAATTCTTTTGAAAATTCATCACATATATACAGATGGAAACTTTTCTGCTTCATTGTAATAACTACATTCTCAGATCTTTTTTTCCCCTCACATTTACTGTATAGAAATATTCATTGCTCACATACTAAGAGGATGGGTCAGCATGAATTGGGGAAAATTAGAGGCACCTTTTCAGAAGCAATGAAATTCAAACCATTTGTCAATAAATGTTGTCCTGGTAATGAGAAAGCTGGAGGCAAACCGGGTAAGGACTATGATAAGGGTAAACACATGGAGAAAGAAATGAACAAGAGACACACATATAGGTTCTTAGAGGGATGGATCAGAGAGGACAAGTTATAAAGTTTAAGAAATGAGATGGAATTCAATAGGATATAGGAAAACCATCTCCATAGAGGGCTTAAAGATCAGGAGTGATCAACACGATTATATTTAGAACAGTTGAAATCCTGGGGACTGACTATTCAAGGCCTAACTTCATTTCCTAGTTGATTTATTCAAAACCAATTCAATATATCTGACAGTTAGAGGTGGAGAAATATTTCAGAGGGGAGAAGAGGAAAAGGATCTAGTCTCCTAGACAAACAGAAATTTGAAGCCAGATTATTAAAGATTTTCATATTCATTTTTTAACAAATATTTTCCTAAGAGTCTATTTATAAATAAGTTATTTCTACCAGGCCTCTGACAATTACTCATGAGATTTTAGTGTAAATCTTTTAACCTCTTTCAGCCTTATTTTTTTTCTCATTAAAATTTGAGTACTATTCTTTGGCCTTTTGTTTTTTCCCTTAGAGAATTCTCCTGAGGACTATATTATTTCAAGATTATTAAAGTACTGTGAAACTAGTATTAATAATATGCTGCCTAGACTTATAAGCAATGGTTTTATCTTCCTATTAGAAATAACTAGAGGTATCTGTTTATTTTAAACACACTCACAAACAATTAAACCGTGATGATGATGACGATGATGACATTAATAACCAAACTTTTTGAGTTCTTATCATTTTACAGAACTATTTTTTACTATTTTCATCTATTAATTAACTTTATCTTGCCAAGAACCATGCACAGTAGATAGTACTGTTGTTCCCACTTGTATGTGAGGAAGCTGAGACACTATGAGGTCAAGAAATGTATCTAAGACCTCAGAGCTAGTAAGGTTGAAGACAGGCTTCGAGCCCAGGTAATCTGGATCTAATGTTGCAAAAATAGCAGTGAAAGAAAATATGAAAATGATAACATTGTATATAAAGTTATTTTACAGCTATCTTTTACATTTCTAATTAGTTATACTTCAGTTTTCTTTCTTTGATAAGGCTTTACCAGAACTTATTTATGTTTATTGGCTATTGTTAGAGACTTTGAAAACTCATAACTGGAACCTGAGGAGGAAAACTGAAGAGAGAATGTAGATTTACTGAAGGTAATTGAACAAGATTTTGGAGTAGAAGTTAGGGGGAGCCAATAAAGTTAATTAGCATGCTTATGGACATACAAAAATGTTCTAAGTGGCCAACATTGTAATAATGCTGCATAACAAACTACATCCTGAATCAAAGGCTCACAACAAACATTTATTTTTCTCTAACAGATTTGCAAGTCAATTGGGAAGCTCTGGTTCAAGTTCTGAGTTGGTACAGGTTGGCTCCACCTATCTTTCATTCCAGACCTCATGTTTAGGGAGTGGTTCTTGTAAGGGTATGCTTTTCTTAAAGTGCAAGCTAGAGTCTAAGAGACTAAGTCAAAGAACAGAACACAACCAATTCAAAACCCCCACTTGCTCTGCTATACTTTACATTCACACACATTTCAATGGCCAAGAAAGTCACATGACCAAACATCAAGTATGAAAAATGGGGGCGGGAGGGGCGGGAGCTGGGACGGCTCAGTGGGTTAAGTGCTTGCTTTGCAACCCAGGTGATCAGGGGACCAAGGATCAAATCCTGGCCCAGCCTGTGCAGACCCATATGCTGAACTGGGGTGTGCCTCCCATGCAGGAGGTCCCCAGCCCAGTTCCTGCCCTGCGCAGCCCCTGCCCACCTGTGTGGAATGCAACCGTGTCAAAAACTGATGACTGATGATTTACAACTGTCTCTCTCTGTCTCTGTCAAAAACAATGAAATAATTCTTAAAAAAAAATAAACTCTTAAAAAATGAAGAAGAATAATTTGTCCTCAGTGAATGACTGAGGTTGCAAGGGAAGGAAAGTCATGATCCAATATTACAAGCTACCACAGAGAGGTCATCTGAGGCTGGAACAACTAAACTCCTACTTAGTGGAAAGCAATATGACTATCCCTACCAAAGGGGGTAGGAAAAATCTTAATAGGAAAGAAACGTTAAACTTAATGAACAAATGCATCACCACTGGGTGGTACTCTTATTCCAGGACATCTTTTTGCAGGATAGATTTGTATTTGAGTGGTCAAAAAAGGAAATTGTCATTAGAATGTTTACAAGGTGAGTTTTTATAACTCAAGCTGTGAATAACATATTTTTTATTTTTACTTCATGATGCTACTATGTGTAAAGTATGTATTTAAAACAGTGCCTGAAAGATGATAATACTGTGAGAGTTTGCTGTGATGATGATGGTGATGATGATGATGATGATAATAAGAATGATAATGATATCAAAATTGTGAGGCATTTTTGTTCTTTGTATATATCCTTTTTCCTGCTTTAACTCAACAAGTCCTGCAGTGTAACCCAGACTGCTTACATCCTAATGAAGACTTTTTCTAGGTTACAGGTCTCATGACCAAGAGTAAAAACAAGTAATAAATTCCGCTAATGCTGGACATTTTTAGTAATATAATTTTGCCTACAGCATTAAAGTGATTTACAAAGAGGTTTTGGGGATTTAATAAGAAGTGTGCAAGGAAGATTTGTCTTCAACCCAGTTTTAACTGTCAAGTATGAAACAGTTTTTACTTAAAGAGAAACTGGGAGCAAGAATTTGGCTCTTACAATGTTGGCAAAAAATATAGCCAAGAATGCTCCAATCTGGGGACAGGGTTCTGTGTGCAGCTACATAACAGGTAATCTTTTAATTAATTTATTCAAGCAGGGTGAAATCTTAGAAATGTATGCAAATCCTATAAATAATCAAATTAAGCAGCCAGTGCCCCAAAGTATTGAGCCAAATGTCTTTTCCCCTGAGAGGTCCGTATATAGCAAGAAAACAGAGTACTTTCTTAAAAAACAAACAAACAAAACAAAAAAACAACAAAATAAAACATTAAAAGTCAAGGACCTAGAAGTATCAAGGGAAAATATATCCTGAAATGGTAGGGGTCTTCCCATCATGATGTTTCTATTTGGAATATTAACAAAGAATTTGTTTGGAAAGAGAAAACCCTGCCAACTCTCTATCCTCATAGGTTTGGGATTAAAGCTAATATATTCTGTTCTTCATAAATGTGTCTAATCAGAAAAGAGTCCCAGAATTCTGGAATGTCTATACTTACAGTTGAAGACCACCCTGAGACAATGAGAGAGTTTTTGTCACTTTCTCAAGTTTATAGTTAATGACTAAGTAGGCAAAAATGACCCAGATGTTTTTATGCTAAGTCCAGTATCCAATATTGAAATAGATTTAATAGAATTTCCCCCAATTAGTTATCTTTAAGAAAAACCATGTTAATATTTTTCACTAGACATATAGCTTTTCCAAAGATGTCCTTTTTACTTAGTCATTTAGATCCACCCTTTTTGAGCCATCCCTCATAGAGAAATGTTTCTTCTTCCTTCTTTGTTATTCTGTGTATCAGAGTCAAAGACTTCCGGATGAAAGGAATCAAGGCAAATCTCAGAAAAACTATTGAGAATTCAACATATAACATGTTGGACAACAGAGCCAGACTTTTTACTGTTCTCCATTCCTTTTGGGGTGATTGTTTTTTGGAAGAAAAGTTTTTGCTGAAGTTTAGAAAAGTAAGCTTTGAAAGATATTCTATTTAAGAAGATGAAATCATGTTCAATCTGATATATTTAGATAAATGTAGTGAGTAGAGAATTATTCAACACATGCATTCTGGTGCATGAATCAGCACTTTGAGGTTTAAATCTTAGAGATTCTCAATTTCAATTGTTGGCAAATATTCAACATTTGCTCTCTCGCAATCTTTAATATTAACACGTTGTGTACGGCGGGGTTTAAAACCCTCATACCCCTCTGTTCTGGCAGGTATTTAAATGAGACCACGTTGAAATGAACTATTCTCTTTAAAATGCTATTGCTTCTATTTTATTTATAACTTTTCAATGAAATTTTTTGTACTTACGTAAATTTATTCATTGATAATATTTGCTCGTTATATATCAACCAAACCTCATTAATTAAATAAATCTTGCAAAAAATAAAAGGTCAAGTGTAAAAACGAGAATTCTCGTTACCCGTCCTTAACACATGGCTCAGAAAAAATGATTCTTGTGATCCGTACGCAATGTGTTAAATCCTTTGACCCGACCTTTCTTCATTCTCTCATCTACAATGTTCATTACCTTAAAAAGACACTTAGAGAAGTCAGTGATAATCAGTATTTCAATAAAACTAGGAAAAAGCTTGAGAATATCATCTTGTCTCATCTTCAGATGAGGACACTGAAACAGAGCAGTTAAATGACTTACTCAAGACTTCCCTAAATGATTTCTGTTTGCAAATTTCTGTTTTCATCATCACCCCTGTTTTCTCAATGCCATAAATCCCTCTTAGTGATGGTTACTGGGAAAGACAAACTTCTTAGTCTTTTCTCCTTCTTCCTTTAAGGGCTCAAGAGAGTTTTGTTATTAATCATATATTATCTCTATACTGCCTGCCTCTTTATTAATCACCTGCATGGAATTTATTGCTATTAATCATCAGATGTGTGTCTGAGTATTACAGGTAATTATCTCTGAATGTTCATTATCTGTCAGTTTTAATTACTTGTTTTCCCCCAGGAGTACAGACTGATTCAGGTCCTTGACTCTGGGGTGTGTGTGTATGTGGGTGCATGTGTGTGTGTTAATGTGTTTACATTGTACTTGAATCTGTGTGTGTGTTAACTTTAGGTGCCAATTACCATTGCATGAAATAAAACTGTATTTCAAATAAGTATTTCTAACCCTTGGTCACCTATTAAACAACATAGTTTTTGGTGAATATAAAGGCTAAAGGTGCTATAACCTATGATTCTCTTTCATTTAGTTCTACAATTTATTGAAATCCCTATATAAATCTCCTATATAAATTCGTTGGTTTTACTTCTCCAGGAATAATCACTATGTACCTAAGAAGGTATTTGTTTGCTTGTTTCATCTGATGCTTGTGGGTATTAGAAAAGAGTGAGGCCAAAATATGTAATCAGTACCTGTCCACTCTTCTAAGAGTAAGTACATAACAGAAGGTTCTCTACCCTCAGTTTTGGATGAGTAGGAGTAGAAAGAGAGTTTCTGTGTATTCAGGGTATTTAATTCTGTAAACAATGCTCAAAGTGTGCCTAGAGCAGGAGGACAAATTAGATATCTACTCATTATCTCTGAGAAGGGCATTTCACTATAGTAGAAGAGTGTCCGTCATCAAGTAACATATGGTTAGGAGAAAAATAAAGGAATGAGAAGAGAGATACTAACATTTGATGAATGTCTCCAAGTGCTACTTTATTTCACACTCCCAACAATAGTTCCTATGTGCAAGTGCCATTAACTCAGAGAACATGTCTAAGGATTCTCAGATGGTAAGTCATAGAATTGAAATTTAAACTAGGATCTGCCTGATTATAAAATTTGTACTCTTGCTATGATACCACACTGCCTCAAGATAAGACATCAGACAATGAATAAATATAAATGTTAGGAGAAACATAGGTAGTATTTCTCTCAAACTTAGAATATGGATTCCGATACTTTCTAGATGGGTTGCCCAGCGAAATCTCTGTGGAGATGACATTCGAACTAAAGAACAAGCAGGATGAAAAAGTCGAAGCAATCCCAATGTATGCTCTTGTATGCTCAGTCCTTAATGGAGTCTTAGGAGCCTAGAACGATATCAGTTTCCCAGTGGATTTCATGAAGTCTATGGTTCATTTTAGTACTGAATGCTTCAGAACAGAGATGTATAGACTTCTGTGTAGATATGCTATCTTTTTGTTAGCTGTACGCTGACTTGAAGAAGTGCTGTCAAAACACATATGCACATGCATAATTACTTAATCTACTTATTGTTCTAGGAAGATATTTCTCTTCTTCTTACTACTGAAAACCTCTACTATGGAATATTTGAAAGATGTTCTGCTTCCAAACTACCTCTACAACCTATTTTTTCATTTAGTCAGTACTGGTTTATTGGGTGCATTCCCTCTACACCTAGCTCTGTCCTGTGTACTTTAGGATTTGTAGAAAAGTGCTCTGGGAGATGGTGGCCCTTATCAAAGATCTTATATTAATTTACTTCAAATATAACAACTACAGCTTATATTTCTTGACCTTTCAATGTATTTGAGACTATTCTAAGTACAATTCTGGATGTGTTGTTGTATTTCATTGGTTCAGTTGAAAAGTTACAACTAGAATAAAAAGTTTGATTCTTCCTCACATCACATATGGGCTGATGAATTAGTTGGTGGGGCTTATTATGAGTCAATGAATGTGAAAGCACTTTCTAAACTATAAAATGCTATGTGGACTGAAGAGAAGTGCTAGAAATTTAATATAGGGTAGGTAAGTAATTCGGGAAACATAGTCAGGATACTGAAGACTTCTAAAAGCCAGATAGCAGAGTGTGGAGTTTGGATGGTGAGTCTCTATAATTAGATGGGGTAATGAAGTCACTGAAAGGCCAAGTGACATGTATAAGATCATATGGCAAATGAGTTAGGGAACCATTCATATCTCCTGACATTAGATCTAGTGCCCTTGTCTCTAATCCTAATACCATACTGGTCAAGTGTACATCCAAGCTAAGGGGAATGCTAAGCAGAGTGTAGTAGGGGTGAACCAGACAGTGTCAGATATGGGCCAACATGGTTGTTTACTCTATGCCCACCAATAATACCTGGAGAAGAGAATTAGAGCCATGGGCAACTCCACATTATGAATGAATAGAAGAACAATAAAAATGATAGCATCTTACATTCTAGTACACCTACTACGTGTCAGGATTTATACTACATGTTTTGCACATTATTTTGTCATCCTTTTGACAACCTCATAAGAAAAGTCCTTGTGTCTCCATTTTATAGATGAAGACAGAGTTGGGGCCCCAAATTATACAATAGATAAATGTGAAGTAGAGATGCAAACTCAAATCCTCCTGTATCCAAAATCTACTCTACTGCCATCCTACCACTATGCTTTCACTTAAGTGGAATAAATGTGTTATATGAATTGTTCTCCAGTCCTCACCATTTATCATTCCCAGATTTGAACAAAGCCACTTACCCGAGGTGTAAGGAATGCTTCTTTGCTGTTTGGGGAAGAATTATTTTCAGAGCAAGATTAAATCCCCTTCTCTTTAGAAGTTAGGTTCCTCCTTAAAGAACGCCACAGGACTTCCAAGCAGAGAAGAAACTCTCAATGAAAATGATTCCGAGTCCTTAACCCGACTACATCTTTAGGGGGCGCCTTCTCTTCTTAATATCAGTGGGAATCTGATATCATATAGGCATCTGGCAGCGGCAGATTACTGGCAAAGTTTTGTTAAGATGTCTGGCTTCATTTGGAGGAGTCTTTATTGTAAGCCCAGGAGTGACACATTCTGCAATCTGGGAGAAATCCAGTATGCCTCAACTTCCCCTTTAGAGCTAGATATTACATTTCAAACCTCCATGGAAAAATTGGGTATCTTTTGTTGAATTATTTGTTATTATAGTTACCTGAGAAAAGCGGAGGAGGAAGGAGGGAGAGTTGGGTGGGTGGGGGAAGCAGGAGTGGACACCAGATGTATGGTGATGGAAGGAGAGCTGATTCTGGGTGGTGAGCACATAATGTGATGCATAGGTGATGTGATGTGGACTTGTACATCCAGAAACTATCTAATTGTTACCAATCAATGTCACCCCAATAAATTTAACAATAAAAATAAATAATAAATAAATAAATAAATAAATAAATAGTTTCAAATGTTTCTATCTGGAACTGGTAAGATCTGAAAACCTGTACTTAAATGAAGATTATGTTTTATGCAGCCAAATTCCCTTTCTCCAAGAATCATCTAGTTCACCATTTCTTTCCTTTCTTCTTGTCCTCATGTCAGCTGTTTAATTGAGATGTTAAGGTCCTTCACAGCTCTGAGTAGCAATTTGAAACCAGATTTCTCCATAGACTTGGGAGCTAGCCATGCTTATGAGAGGCTGATCCAATTATCTAGCCTGAAAACTCTGGAGAGATGAGATTTTTCCCAAACTGTGATGTTATGTCCAGTGTTGTCTCTTTGTTAAAAATAAATATTTCTAAGTGACAGGCTCTTTGTTTGGAGTTGGTTGTGTAATTGAAGGAAGTGGAGAGAGATGTCCATTTGGAAGCCAAAAAGAAGTATGTAACATCGTAGAGCTACACCTTCTCTTTATATTTTTCCATTTAGTTATTTATTTATTTAATTCTCTTGATCTTATATTTAAAATCATCTGGGAATCTGTTATCCTTCTGATTTTGTTTGGCGTTAGGCCTCTTTGCATAGTACATCAGAAACTCTGACCAAGAAAAAGAGAAAATGCAGTGTACCTCCTACCTTTAGAGATGAAGTAACTGATGTAGAGATGCAGGTGCTTTGCTCAAGGTCACAGAGCAAGTGTTAGTGACAGAGCCATGAGGAAGAGAATCCTGGTTTCCCTGTTCTGTCTTTGCTCTGTGCTCCACAAGGTTAGTGAGTTGCTTTTCCCAGCTTTCCCATCTGATAATATGCACATTTTCTTATTTCTGACATTCACTTATTCAATTCATTCATTCAGTGTTATTCATTCACTTGATGGAGTGAAGGCTGACTATGCGCACACCACTGTGCCACTCTCCCCCCATAACTTTTAAACATGTATACATATGTATTGATTAGGGTTTTTAATTGTGAGTTTACCCTGGATAACATAAGAAAGTAGAAATACATTGGAAAGATCTCTGAGGGTATCTCAGATAAATAGATTTGGAAATACCGTAAGCAGGAGCAAAGGTATTCAGGAGGGTGAGGAAAAAAATGATAATTTTCCAAAAGAGGCACAGGTAAATTATTCAGAAGTACCAGAGAATGGAAAAACAGACATCAGGGCAGCATTGAGTGAATACGAGGATGCATTCTTGGTGAGGTGACCGGTGAACTGATCCTTCAAGGACAGGGAGGACTTCTATATGCTGGTCTAGAAGTGGGGGGAGTGTCACTTTTTATAAGACTTCAGGATCACTTGTAGGAAACCTGACACATAAACATGTGAAATAGCGGGTGATGCTGGCAGGTAAGTCAGGATGTGATGAAGGGCCAGAGTGAGCGACATCAACATTAGGTCAGTTGCTCCACCCCCAACTTCATTTTGACCCAACTTGAGTCAAATAGGGCTGTTCTGCACTGTTGTTGCTTTCTTCTGTTTTTATGCCTTCTCACTGTCATTTCTCTCTCTACTCTGTGCCTTTCTCATTTCTCTGTCTTTATGCCCCATTTATTTCCTCCCCACTGTGCTGCATGCCCACTGCCTGTGCTATGATCACTGGCCTTATTTTTAGGATGTTAACTTTGGTATGAAAATTACCTAGTTTTGAGTTCTGCTTCTGACACGACAGCGTGAAGAGCTCTGTAGACATATTGCCCATAGAAACTGGTCAAAATTATTAAAGAAAAAAAAAAATTCAGAGTCTCTAGACATGGTCCAAAGGGCAGAGAGCAAATGAAAACACATTTATTCAACAAAATCTTCTAAAACTCAGTAGGACTAATGAGAGTCTAAAGTATCTCACTCCCCACTCTGGGCTGAATGCACAGAAACGCCACCGCAGACTGAGGGGCTGAAGGAGGCAGGGCTCTGTCTCTCCCGGGCTCCCAGTTGGGAAGCTCTCTTCCCAGGTAAGCAGCGTGTTGGCATTTCTCACCCTGCCCCAGCCACCTGCTGCTGAGGCCACATTCTATGTGAGTACAGCCAAGTGATGACTTCTGTCTTCTGCTCACCCCACCCTGCTAATGGGATGGATGTACTAATTTGAGTACACACGAGTGGGGATACTGACAGGCCGATCTCCGTTGTCCTGGCCTGTAAGGCAGAGATCCCACGTTAGGAGAGGCAAGCCAAGAAGACCTGATGTACTATCACTACCATCGACTAAGCCCTCGGCTGCTCATGCGGGGAGTGAATGCAGAGAGAAGCATGGCCCTGCCCCAACCTCCAGCCTCAAGCCCTGGCTCAGGGATTTTGTCTAGGGGAGGAAGCAAGCTTTAAAGCAGACAGTCCCTGATCTCTTCCCAAAGAAACTGACTTCACTTGCAAGAAATTTCAAGGTGAAGAGCCGTCTCAAAAACAGGGGTTGCTGTGATGAATGGCAATTGGGAAGATATTGGTAGATGTAGACGAAACTGTAGCACAGAGAACGATAAAAATGAACTAAATGCAACTTCAAGTCGAAAAGTATAATAACTGAAATGAAACAATCACTAGATTGTTAGCTGGACCAGAAGACATCAAATTCAGAAGATGACAGTATTTCCCAACTTGATCTATAGATTCAATGCAATCTTTATTGGTATCCTATGTAAGTCTTACAAGAAAACTACTGTTAAATCTTCATGATGTCATGTTTGGTAATGGGTTCCTAGAGTTCACATCAAAAGCATGAGCAACAAAAGAAACAATAGATAATTTGTACTTCAACACTTAAAACATTTGTGCTTCAAGATGATGTTATGTAATGCAGAGTTGTACACCTGAAAATTATACTGCTGACCATTGTCACCCCAATAAATTTAACAATAAATTTTTTTTCAAAAAGACCAACCAACCAAACAAACAAGCAAAAAAAAACCCCAAAACATTTGTGCTTCAAAGGATACCATCAAGAAAGTAAAGACAACCCAGAGAATGGGAGAAAATATTTACAAATCATATACTGATAAAAGACGAGTATCTGGAATATATAGAGTACTTACATCTCAATAATAAAAAGATAAATAACCCAATTAAAACATGGACAACAGGCATGTCAGGATTGCTCATCCGTTGAGCACTTGCTTGTAATTGTGAGGTCTGGGGTTCAATCCTGGCTCCGACTCATGCAACCCCACATGCTGAACTGCAGCACCACGGGTAACCACCAGGATGTCCCCTGGTTTGGTTCCCACTCTGTGCGGCCCCACATCTACCTGTGTGGAATGAAACCATGTCAAAACTAATGACGTACACCACCACCACTCCCTCTCACCTTCTCTCACAATAAAATAAATCTTAAAAAAAAACAAACTAAACAAAACCTGGACAACAAGCTTGAATAGATACTTCTGTAAAGAAGATAAGTAAATGGTCAATAAGCACTTGAAAAGATGCCTAATATCATCAGTTATCAGAGAAATAAAAGTCAAAACCACAAGGAGATACCACTACACACACACTAGGATGAATATAATAAAGAAGGCAGATGATAGCGAGTGTCAGGGAGGATGTACAGAACCTCTGGTACATTTTGCTGGTAGGAATGTTACACTGTCACTTTGGAAGTCAGTCCAGCAGTTCCCCAAATGATTAAAAATACAGTTACCAAATCACTCTGCAATTCCTTGCCTATGTATATACCCAAGAAAAGTTAACACATGTTTACACAAAAACTTGTTCACAATGTTTATGTCAATATTATTAGTAATAGCCAAAAGGTGGAAATAGCCTAAGCAGTCATCAACTAATGAATGGATTACCATAATGTGGCATATCCACACAACAGAATTCTATTCAGCCGTGAAAAAGGATGCGTAGTACACCATAGATGAAGCTTGAAACTAGCACGCTATGTGAAAGAACCCAGTCACAAAATATCACATATTATGCAATTGCATTACATATTATTGTATTAACTGTTGAGCAGTAAGCTCCCTGTTTCCATGGGACTTATTTGTCCCTATCTGTAATTTACATTGGTATGATCTAAATCTCCAGATAAGACCTAGTTAGGGTAATTTAAGGTCAAATTTCTATTGCATAGATCATAACTCAAGCGCACAGACTGAATCTCTAACCCTAACAATTCACTTCCCATTGACCATAGGGACCATGTGTAGACGTTTCTCTGCACTCTACCCCACCACGGCCAAGAAAACTAAAACAAGCTTTAACGTGGATGCTACATTACAAGTCTCATTTCCCCCCACAAAGGACAGAGCAATTCAAAATACAGAACTCTGACCCTAGCACTGCCTCCTGTGCAAAAAGATGGAAATTGAGCTTAAAGATGCTATGAATCAGCACTGAGCAAGCTGCAACCATATGCTGCCCCTCAGCTCTGCCATATGGCAATGAGTTTAACTCCAGCCTGATTTTTCAGCGTCTTTAAAGGTGATGCAGTTACACAGGAGTGAGAGATGGAAACAACCCAGCAGAAGGAGAAGAGATTTCAGGTTGGCCGGTCTTCTAGCATGTGGTCTCCCATTGGGCTGGGACAGAGGCAGAAGCACCAGCTTCCATTTGGCGAAAACACCCCTGTGGAGAGCCCCCAAGGCAGCTGGACCTGCGGGCTTCACTGAGCACCTCAGTGTAAGACAACTGAGAGCCTTTGCTTCATTTCTCAGAGAAAGCAAACTTATGCTTTTAGTCGCATCAGCTTTGAACTTCACATTGTGCTATCTTGTAATTGCAAGTAATTTCATTTTGTTCAGGGGTGTTACATTATGAATAGTTTTTCAACCTTCACTTTAAAAATGTTATTCTGCTATAATTCTATTTATTTTCCTCTCTCTTTTCCTCCCTTCCTCCTTCCCTCCTGCTCTCCCTCTCTCCCTCCCTTTCTTCCTTCCTTCCTCCCTTTCATCCATTCGTTGACTTTTACTATAGTGTAAAATGCTATGGAGAATATATATGCATATATGCAAAGAAAAGTTCCTGTTGTGGAGAAGTTCCTGGTTTTGGATGAATAAGAGTGACGATAAAGTGCCTCTCAACACAGATAAGTATTCATAAAGGCCAAGACCATCTTTGTAATGAAATACAGAGAAAAGAAACATCATTGTGACATGGTAAGTGTGAGTGTGTGGGGGTGGGAGGATAGGATGCTGAAGAAGGACCAGACAGCGACGTAAAAGTTACCTTTAGCTGAGACTAAAGCCTTGGAAGACAGTATTTTCCTCCAAACACTCCCAAGTTATCACCTTTTTACACAAAATCCCAGTAGCTCTAGTTAAGGTGGCATGTGCTCATTTAGTAAAGAAAACATGGGAAATCAAACCGTGACAGACACAGTGATAGGTGCTCCATCAGCCATTTACTTTGCATCTTCTCAAGTCACGGAAAACACAAATTAAACAAAGATGTAAGAGGCAAAGACATCAATCCAGAACAAAGTATGATCACAAAGGTGCCCTGGGCGTGTTACTCTTCCACGAGCAATGAGAAATTTCCACGAAGCACTGACGAAAATAAAAACCATAGATTGTGAAGTTGTTGTGAGGCTCATAGCCCACATTATCTCATTTTCTGATTACAAGAAGCACTGCACAGAAGAAACAAAGGGCTATCGACATTAAGTGACTTGGTTAAAGTCACTCAGCTAGGAAGCGATGGAGTAAGTATTGGGAGTAAAGACTCCCAATCGTATGTGTAGCTCATGCATTTCAGTTATTAGTCCACATCTCGTCATTGATAGTAATCATAATACCACTCAGGAAACATTCAATGAATATGTACTCTGCACAGGTGCCTGTGCTGAGCGCTACAGGAGTCCAAGATGAGAAAGGCACAGTCCCTTTGGTGTGGATCAAAAGGGCAGAGTCAAAATAGAAGCATATTTATGTTTAGTATTCTAAACTTATTTTTATATTGCACAAAGCACAATCCCTTTCCACAATGTCACACCAAGCCTTTTAGTTTTATTCCCTCTCTGTATCTTCCTGCTCTTGGGAGCCTAAACCTTCTAAGATCAAGGCACTAGGAAATGTTTTGTTTTGCTTTTTCTTTCTTTTTTCCTTTTTCTATTTTAAATCAAAGCAGGAAAGGAGGCAAGTATGTATAAAAACATAAAATATAAAATAATTGGTTGAAAAGACGTTCACCTTCACCATGTAAGTGTCCATCCTTTTGGTCTATTCTTATTTTATTTCCCCCAAAGGTGGCCAATCCACAAGGGTTTCTTTGTCCCACATTCTTCTCTTGAAGATTGGTAGAGTCCCCTTTCCCCTACCCATCAACATCATCAAGCCAAGTAGGGAAAAACCAACAACTGCTGAAACTTTGGGAGGAAGAGAAGCATTAAGGACCAAGGGTCTACAGGGGTAGGGAGAGCCTGTGAGGATCGCTGTTTAGGGATGACCCTTTCTGCAGTGGAAGGAGGGGATAAGAAGGGCTTTCACCAAGGCCAAGGAAAAATCTGGGATCTTTTGAAGAATCAGTGGGGTCAGTTAAGGCCACTAAGAATGCCACTCTGAATTCTGCACCAACCAAACCGCCCTTTGGACTCTGTACAGATTGAATTATACCTCTTGGACCTCTAGGAAGGTATTCACTGCATACTTCTCAGTGCTCTATGTCTAATTGCCCAGTTCGCATATTTGTTTGTCATTTTTCCATTTGCTCATCTACAGATTCCTGAATTTCTCTCATGTTGGAGACAAGAGGAAAAAAGAGCTACTAGTGGAATCAAGCAGCGAGTTGACAAATCCTATGTATTTACTCATGTCCTTACCCTTTTTCATCTAAATATATGTGCCCTGGCTCACACAATCATGTGCTGTCCACAGTGATGTGCTGTAAACTGACCTGCGAGTCTCGCACAGAATTGTATCCGATACCAGCTCGAAGTGAGTTGTCAGTGCTTGCCTTCTAGGAAGAAGAGCAGATGTTCTTGTTCAATTTCTCCTTCCTGTTCTTCAAGAAAAATTGGGAGAAGAGGAGAAATCTGACTGACCAACAACCAAAGGAAGGACTGGTTACATATCATCTCATTCTTTTATTCAATCAATGTTTATTGAACACTGATTATACCCCTTGGTACCAAGTAGGCACTGGGGCTACAGCTATAAATGTAACAGACACAATGTTTCCTGTAGTGGATCTTATTGGCCTGCATATGAAATGAAAACCAAGTCAGTGGCTCCCGCCATCCAAAATTATCATCTTAGTCATTGATACGACTAATAGGCATTGAACTCCTACTAGGTATCAGGCACTATGATAGTCATGGGATAGACACAGCTAAAGCAGCTTTGACTACTGTTTTAGCTGTCAAGCAGCTAAAACCCGAGTGGGAGAGGCTGGCAGGTAGTTGAGCATGGCAGGTAGTTGCTGTGGGAACATGGAGGAGAGAGCGCCGATGTCTGCCTGAGAAGGCTTGGGGAAGCAGCCAGAAGACAGTCTTCAGAATGGACTACACTGTCCAACATGACTGAGATGGCTACCGCTGCTTCCCTTTCCTAGGTTCGTTTTTGGCTCTGATAACTTCTGTTTCATATTCAAAGAAACACAGTGATGTTAAAAATAAGTCACATGCCAAGAAATGATGACGCCAGGAAGTAAACAGGATAATCAAATACTTTAAATATAGCTATTACAGCATGCCTTTTTTAGGCTCTGAATGGGCAAACAAGCAAACAAATCACTGGACAGTTGGGGGAGTAGGGAGACAGACAGAACAAAGAGGTAAGAGTCTCTTGGCTATGATGAAGCAGCTTCTGCCTCAGGTTCATGACAAAAAGAGGACTTTTTCTACCCCAGGAAAAGAATGGTGTTTACTGTACCAAGGACCTTCCTCCTAATCTACTTGTTATGCCTCTGTGATTCTCTGTGTAGCTTAAGCTGGGGCAGGAGTACCCCCAGAGAATATTAGTAGGAGGTAGAAAAGTATAGAGAAGCTCTACATTAATCCCTAAACATCTTGTAAGAGATTCATATTACTCAGTATGGAAAGGTGACAAACACGTACTACACTTACAAGACACTAGCTACATAGTGAAAACAAATTCAGATATATTGCTCATTGATTCATTCATCAATGAATGAATTTTGCCGGTTGCTTGAGATTTGCTGGTTCCTTAAGTTCCAGTTAACAGAGAGTCTACTTACATTTATCTGGTATCTACCAATCCCCAGGGGTGCTGGTCAACTGGGAGTCTCTGTATTTACTGAGCAGGCTACCCTTGCATTTGAGACATGTGAACCTTAGACAAAACCTCTACCCTCATGGAATTTAAATTCTGCTGGTAAGGACAGACAACACAGACATGGGAAAGTCACATACACTTTCAGCTGGGGAAGGGTGGCCATTACTTAGGCTGTTTGCCTTGATAGCACCTGTGGGGGGGGGGGGCATTTACTTGCCCCTGGTACTAAGACTATTAGGGATAAAAATATTGAGATGTGCAGGGTGGTACTTAATTCGAGAATCAAGCCCTAGAGGCAGGAAATCGGGTCACCTAGAGCCAAGAGAATATTCTTTCTGCATGTGCTTAAGAGCAACACTTCTGCACTATAGATCACAGGAATGTTGTTTCCTGGCATGTTAATGGATACAACTGGTAATGGGTATCCAAGGATGAAAGAGTCGCACTGGTCAAAAATGTTAGGAAATGGTGAGTACTCTATTCCTTTTGTAGATGCAGAAGACACATTAGTCTAGTACATTTTCTCAGGTGTCCTTGGGGGACAAATCTCTATTCTCTGTTTAACTATTTGTTTTCTTTATTTGCTTGAATAGAGCCTGTGTTTCTTTGTCCTTTAGTGAAAAATTGTTCTTTATTGGATATAAAATATCTTTGATTGTAAGAACTCTCATAATTCAATTTGCCACTGTGAAAGAAAAAAACTCAGCCAATTACAATTGTAATATATTGTCTATGAGACACATTGTGATTTGAAAGATGTTAACATGAGAAAAAATGTGCAACTTAGAATTGATGGATAGAACCAGACTCAGTTCTTAAACATGCCAAACTAAGGGGACCTTTCTTCTCTGGGCCAGGCTATGCTGTGATTGCTCACTTGCTATTTTCTTTTAATCACCATAAAATGGATATTATGGGATGCTTAAGTTGTAGCACAGATAACCACTGATCAACAGAGATTTGTGTTTCCTTTCAGAGTATAGAATATAATTGATGCTGTGAAGCAGTACCCCTTATTAACTCTGTGTTTGTGTATATGAGAGAGAGAGAAGCAGAGACAGAGAGACAGACAGAGAGAGTTACCGTAGTTTGGGTAGTGGTGAGAGGCTGGACATTCAGGAGAAAGAGAGCTCTTGCAACAAGTATGGTCTTGGGACTAATTCTGGCCAATGAAGTGAGAGCATAAAAATGATGTGTGTCACTTTTGAACAAAGGAAGTCAGTAACTGTGCATCTTCACCATGCTCTTCTCACTTAGAGGCTGCACGTTGAACATGGTGGCATAACTGTGGGATAGAATTACATTCAAGATAGTCACAGAAAAGCAGCCTGGACCCAAGAATCATTCTTGAAGTACTTCCAATCAGGAATATCCTCATTCAGAATTTTATGAGAAAGAAATTCATCTTTATTTTGTTAAGTAACTGAAATTTGGAGGTTGATACAGCAATTAGCTTAACCTAACACAGGTCAGCTTTATTCTTTCCTTAGGTCTTACTGAATATGCAGTACCTGCCAAATAATATTGAACACTTCTTCCAGAATGCTGGTGAAGATGGGATTCCTCCACTGGCTGAATGATTATGGGTACTTAATTGACCTTGCTACACACAAAAAGGGTGGAAAACGAAGTCACTGCCCGTAGCCCTAGCCAAGTCTCTACTACTGTGCCCACGATGTAACTACTGCTGCACTGCAGTGGAAATGATGGGCCCATGATGGTACCTAATCATCAGTCATGGCAGTCAGCGGTGAATTCATCAATAAGAGCAAATAAGACTTGATAACGGAGGGATTCGTTTCTGTTTTGTATTTGATACAAGGTCTATCTTCTGGAAGAGGCACACAGAACCGAGATATCTTTGAGGTCAGTAGACAGTGTGTTAATCTCCTGAAAGGAACATCCTTACAAGGCACTAGCATGAGTTCTCTAGTCATAAATAGGAGAATTCTCCAGAAAGAGTTCTATAATATACAATACACATAGTAATGTCTCATAGAACATAGTCTAGGAAATTGTTTTGAACCCTTTCTCTTAGGTCTCATCTTGACCATTAAAGGTTTTCTCTCCGGTGACAGGAAGAAAGGGGATTTGCACCATCACACACTTATATTACTCTATTCACTTAAGGGTTAATAACCCTGTCCTAATAACAGGGTTTACTTATATCTCACTTGAAATAGCACATTTATTCTTAAGAGGTGGAGTGGTGCATGTTTGTGTGTGTGGGTGTATGTGTGTGTAGTGGGGGTGGGAGGCCAAGAGGCTTGAGGTCTGAGTCATACCCAGTCTCAGAATGTCATTATCATGGCATGAGGAAATTCTCTTTGTCATTTCAGGGAGACTGCTTTAATTTCAGGACAAAGGATCAGTTGGTGGACTTGCACTAATCTAGGCCCAGGGGTCTAGCATTATAGAAATGGACATAACCATTTTAGAATAAGTTTATAGATAAAATCTCTAGGACTTGGTAAAACTTTTTGTTTTAAGATTGTAGGAATTATCAGTCAGGCATGGTGAGACCAACAGACGGCTAGATGAGGGTCATTGAAAAGGTAGTCTGTTACTCACTGTTCCCACGTGGAGGGGGCACACCACACCATGCAGGGCCACATGAGGAAGCACCAGGGTTGGTCAGGAGGCAGAAGGAACCAGGGCAAAACTTGGGCAGCATCCTGTACTGTGGCTTCTGTGGGAAAGGCAAGGAAATGCAGGGTCAGCAGGCTGGAGATTGGCATGTCTGTAGAATTTTAGCAGGTTCTAGGGCAGCAGTGTCCAACCTTATCGCTTCCCTGGGCCACACTGGGAGAAAAATTGTCTTGGGCCACACATCAAATACACTAACACTAACAATAGCTGATGAGCTAAAAATAAAATAAAATAAAATAAAAGGGTTGCCAAAAAAAATCTCATAATGTTTGAAGAATTTGTGTTGGGCCACATTCAAAGCCATGCTGGGAATCAGGTTGGACATGCCTGCTCTAGGATGCAGGGGCTTTCTCTAGTTGCCTGGTATCTGGCCCTGTGAGGATAAGGGCAAAAGCCAGATAGAGGAGGCTGTTCAGTGATGGGCCTTGGATTGGTGAGTTTGCATATGAAAGGTGAGCTCCAGCACAAATCATTTGCTATCCCTAGGACCCTGGGAGGGGCGTTCTGTCCTCAGAAAGGCCCCCAGGCTAGAGCACCAAGAATACAGAAAGTAGCAACATATAGTTAATACACGTTTGATGAGAGGAATGAGGAAGCCAAGGAGAGTTCCAACTTGGGTGACTCTGTAGAAGTGAAATGCTGTTAACTTTCTAGTGAACTAATTAAACTTTACTGGACACCTACTCTGTGCCTGGCACTTGTCCACGACCTTGACATAGTCTCAACTAATCCTCAAAGCTAAGTGTTTGATAGGGGGACTACTTCTAGTGTAATTTTAGAGCTATAGAAGCCTGCAAGAGTTTGTGCTCCATCTTCCACAACACATGCCCTCACAATTTTATTTCATATATGTTAGAGCCGTGGTACCTGCACACCACCTTGATAGAACTATCTAGGTCACAATATCAGTAATATCCCCATTTAAAATTATGTTCTTATTCAACAGGAACTTACATTGTACTTGCAAAATTGCAGACTTTGTCCTAAAAGCTTTGCAAATACCAGCTTATTTAGTCCCATGACAATCCTTTGAAGTACATAGTATTATCCCCATTTTATTCAGATTTTTAATCATCACAAGAGCTACCAAGTATGGACTATATCAATGAATCATGCGCTAGACTAGAGGTTTTATGTAAATTCATTTAATTCAGTCATGCAAGACAAATATGATTATCTCCATTTTAAAGACCAGAAAATTAGGCCTTAGTGGCTTATATCATTTGACTACTGTCACATGGCTTTATTTCTATGAATATCATAAATGCCATCTTCTATTGTGATTAAAAATGTTGTTCCATTTTTTTAGACCAGAAATTAAGGCTCGGTAGTTTAGGTGATTTGACCAATGGTACACAGTCGTAAATCACCCAGCCTGAATTTGAATTTTAGCAGCTTTCATTCTTCCTCCCAGTCTTTTCCTTCTTATTCCTGTACTTTTCAAACTGGGTTTCACTGGAACTTTATTTTTAATCAGTTTCATAAACATAAGTTCCTTCCCAAGATTTCACAAGGCTGCATGAAGCTACGGGTTGAACTGCGCTCTTATGTGGAAGACCTAACCCCAGCACCTCAAAGTGAGGACATATTTTGAGACGGAGTCTTTAGAAAGATAATTAAGGTAAAATGAGGTCACTGGGCTGGGCCCTAATCCAACATGACTGGTGTCCTTATAAGAAGAGGAGATTGGGATACAGATACACACAGGAAGGACCGTGTGAAGACAGAGGGAGGGTATGAGCACGTAAAAACCAAGGAGAGAGCCTGAGAAGAAGTAAACCCTGCTGACACCTTGATCTTACACCTCCAGTCTCCAGGACTTGGTGAGAAAACAAAATTCTGTTGTTTAGGCCACGCTGTCTGTGATACTTGGGTATGGCTGCCCTAGGAAACTAATACAGACTGTAAGTTGCCACCACTAAAACAATGCTGGAAAGCCATCATCCTAGATAGTTACACAGGCGGTTTGACCAGTCTGATTCTTTTTTTAAATTCACTAACGCTGAGGTCAGATGACTTCTGGGATACAAGCCAGCTTCCTCTTGCTGTTACTCCAGCGCCTGGTCTGCAGACATTTTCTTCTTCTTCTCTGACTTCCCCTCCTGAGACGGTGCAGGGGAATAAGTATTAGAGAAACCGAAGTCCAGAATGCTAAGATTGCCACTCTCACTTCCTCTCTTGCCCCTTAACCCAGCGCTGCTTTGAATAAGTAATTGCTGTGGGGCACGGAGCGGGGCAAGGACAAGAAGACAGCAAGTGCTGCCACAGAGGCTGCCCGGCTGGGCGGTTACAGCGTGTCATGTTTTCTCAGGGCCATTTCTGGTCACAGAAAATGCCGGGATGATGCCTCCCACCCGCCTGGCTGGGACTCTGATCCCAGCCATGGCTTTCCTCTCCTGCCTACAGCCCGAGAGCTGGGACCCTTGCTTGCAGGTATGTGTTCTGGGTCAGTTCATCTGTGTGCTTTGTTTTGCTTCTGAAAAACTTCCCTCTGTCAATACCTTCCCACGCCTGGCCCTGTTTAGTTTCATTTGCAGAAAGGAGTCAAGTTACTTTAAAGACTTGAGAAGTCACAGGGATCAAATAATAATCCATGAACAGGCAGTCCACTGGATCATGTCCCATTTAGAACTTTAGGTCAGGCAGACCTGCTTAAAATCTCTGTTCTGAGACTTATGGGCTGTGTGACCTTGAAGAAGTTATTAAACCTCTCTGAGGCTGGTTCTCATGTCTATAAAAGAATTATAATAATACCTACTTCAACAGAGAGCTTGTAAGAAGGCTGCTTCCTGTTATTCCTTTCTGCTGGCTATCTGCACAGGCAGTTTCAAGCAGTCACTTTGCCCCTTTTAGTCTCAAGAAGAAGATGGTTTGTTTTTTGCCTCTTGATAGAAAGAACTTTCTAAGTGTCTTTCAGCTTCTGAATCTAGTCATAGTTCTATCCAAAGGGAGAAAAGAAAAGAAACTAAAAAAAAAAAAAAAAAAAAAAAAAAAAAAAAAAAAAAAAAAAAAAAAAAAAAAAAAAAAAAAAAAAAAA
>PVKE010000726.1:0-12007 GCA_004027555.1 Craseonycteris thonglongyai | reverse complement strand
CTGGTCCGTAATCTCATTCATGATGGATCTCTTTTGTTTTTCCCCTGCATGAACTTCACAATTGCTTTGGAAGCCCACGATATGACCAAAGAATCAAGAGAATGTCCTAGGATTTAATATGTGGCAGGGTCAGAAACTGAACAAAAGCATGACCAGACTAAATGCGGAGATTGAGGACATGAAGGAAATAGTGGACTTTAATACGTAACAAAGGTGGATTTGTTATCTCAGAGCCCTCTAATTTGCCAATTCCCTGCCCACAGCCCTACACCTTGTCCTCTTCTCTGGGGCCCTCATCAGGTTCACGGAGAGAGACCCTCAGTCAACGTCATCCCTGGATAAAATCACACATGCTCCTGTTTCCTCCCTTTCCTCATGCCCAGGCTCCAAGCCCTGCCCAGCCCCTCAGTGCCAAGCGAGGTAGGCAGGTGGTCAGTTCCTCTGGCCTTGGCTCTTGGAGAGTGACTAGTCTCCTGGCTCCGTAGCTCCCTTCCTTTCATCCACTCTGACATTTGTGTTTATTATTTGTTGTTTTTTCTTTTCCTGAGGCTCGGTTCTAACAAATTCCCTCTTTAAGAACATGATAACTTTCTGTTGCTATTAGAACTGTAACACAGGGCCTTTGGACTGGCTATTTCCTCTGACTACAGTGCTTCCTCCCTAGATCAACGTAGCCCAATGGTAATTGCATGTGGACCACATGATATTATTTAAATTCAAATAATAAATTTAACTAGGTTTTAGCTAACTACATTTAAACATGCTTTTACATTTTCTAGTAGACATTAAAAAATAAAAAGTAACAGGGGAATTTAATATTAATAATATTTAACTCAGAATACTCAAATATTATTCAAAATGTAATACATACTAAACTATTAGCAAGCTATTTTAGACACCTCTTTGGGTACTGAGTCTTGAGCATATATTTTACCTTGAGCACACACCTTAGACTATCCATATTTCTTATGCTCAATAACCTTGTGTGACTGGTGGTTACCATGATGGGCAGTGTCGCCCTAGACTTTTCCATGGCTTAATCCCTTACTTCATTCAAAGTCAGATCTCTGCTTAAATGTCACCTCCTGTGGAAGTTGTCCTTGATCACCTCATGTAGAGTTCCCCACCTGCAACCCCATATTGGCCTCTAATCTTTTTTGATACTTTATTTTTTAGCAGCAAATCACTATATATGTGTGTATATATTATACATATATGTTTATTTGTTCATTGTCATTCCCTTTGAAATGGAATCTATAAGAGGGCAAGATCGTTGTTAGTTTTACTTATCATTATATCCCAGTGCCTATCACATAATAGTAGCTGCTCACTTTAAATGTGCCAGACAATTAAAAACATTGCAGAAAACCAAGAACCTTGTCTGGTTCTGGCTTGCCTCTGGCTTTGGGTTTCACAACTTCCTTCACATGCCAGAGAATTTAAACTAGTTTCTCACTCCTCCACTGTTCTTGCTTTTTTCCTCTTTCCATATGTCTAAATCTTGTTTGTCCTTCAAGATCCACCTTGAAGTCTTCTCTTTTGCAAAAGCCTTTTTCCATTCCTCGATCCAGAACTGATCAATACCTCTTCTGAACCAGAGATAACATTTTCTAGGCCTGGTTTGCGGCTCTTTTCAGTAGTGTGAGGTGTGCTCCTGCCTGCGGCCTTACTCTAGATGGTGAGCTCATTGAAATCTGGAGCCCCATCACACTAGTCTTTGTACTCTCCAAACCACTAAGCAGCAAGTGCTACAGTGTAGACATACAAACCTCCATTCCATTCATTTATTCAACAAATATTTATTAGGTATTGAACATTCTGAGTGCTGGAGACATAACAGAGAGCAAGATCGTCAAAGCTGACAAACTAATGAGGGAGGTGAACACTACGTTAAAGAACAACACATAGACAACAGGATGTTAGATGGTGATGAGTCCTGTGAAAGAGGATGAAAAAGGGTAAGAGAAGAATGCATGGTTTCATCTTCTATGAGACAGTACAATCTATGAGACTTCTATTAACCCTTTTAGTGTGACCGGCCGATAGATTAGCTTTTGCATCTTGGGTGAAAAGTGAGGCGGGCTGATATATCGGCTCATACATAGACAGACCGTAATTAAAAGTGCTATAACTTATTATATTTTTTCTTGTATGATGTATGACTGAAATAATTACACTTCTTTTTCAGACAATGTAAAAGAATAGTATTGTTATTAACTAATTCAATTTATATAAAACTAAAAACACCACATATGGATATCTAAAACAATAACGTCATAACGTTTTTTTCCCTAAGGTGATACATTTTGTTAAATTACCCTTCTCATTTCTTGCTAGTACCACTGGCAGAAGGTAACACTAAGAGGGTTAAGGGTGATAGTCATGGAGATGTAAATAAAGTACATAACAGGGAATATAGTCCATATGTAACTATATTATTATATGTGACATCAGGTGGGCACTAAACCTATGGGGGGGGTCACTTCGTAGTTATATGTCTAACCACTATGCTGTACATCTGGAACAAATATAATATTGTCATTATATTTAAAAATCTTGTCAATTACATTTGATAATTAAAAAACATTTTACATAAAAAAGGTAACAGGGGAAGCCGGGATGGCTCGGTGGGTTGGGCGCTCACTTTACAGCGCTGAGGACCGGGGATCGAGTCCCGGCCCCGGCCCGTGCGGAACCATGTGCTGAACTGGGAGCTCCCCTAGTTCGGTTCTCTCTGTGTCTCTGTATCTCTCTTCTCTCTCTCTCTCTCTCTCTCTCTCTCTGTCAAAAATAAATAAATAAATAAATAAAAATATATATTAAAAAAAAAAGAATGTTTAAAAAAAAAAGGTAACATTTAAGTAGATATGTAAATGGTGTGAGGACCTATACTCATGGCCTGTGAGACTTTATGTATATTATTTTATCTCTTTGAATTCTTTTTAAAAAAAGCTTATTTGAAGGTTAAATTAAGAAATATGCTGGCATACAGCAAGGGATTAGTATCAAGTAATAATAATAAATGTTAACACTTATCGATCATTTATACTGTAATAGGCTTTGAGATAATCTCTTTAAATGCCTTATCTCATTTAATCCTTTTAAGAGATTCTATTGGTATTAAACAACAGAATGTCAAAATTAGCTGGCTTAAGCAAGACACTTGGTTAAAGAAATTAGAGAATTCAGAAATTAAGTGGGAGATTAGAGAACAACGCCTACAAAGAATTTGAGGACATATAACAGAAACCAACACAGGGACCAAGTTTGGATGAAGCACTTGACATTACTTACTAGCACCAATGGAGTCCACGCACTCCAAAGATTTTTTCTCCATTTCTATATCATCTGTTCAAAGGTCAATAAGCCAAGGGAGGAAACACAATTGGCCAAAACTAGGCTAGGGATCAGGGAGGTCTGGACACTTTGGCGATCTCCCCAAGGCTGTTTCCAATGGGGTTGTGGGGAGGGTTACTTAGAAAATCAAAAGTCTTGCCCTAAATCTCATGGAAGAGCTGGTGTGAAATCCTAAGTCTGTGGATTCCAGAGCCTCAGCTCTTGAGCACTCAACTTTATCGCTTGTTGCTAAATGCTGCCATCATTATAGAAGTTAGAACACTGGGTAGATGGTAGGTTCTCTTACCTTCTTAATCTAGAGTAAGGTGTTTTGTAAGTACGAAGTGAGTAGAAAAATGGATGGATGGAAGGATGGGAGGGATGGAGGGTGTGAGGATGGATGAAGGTTGACTGGCCCCTGTGCTTGTACTAGAGGCTTCCCAATCTCTGGCCTAGGAGAGAGGAGAAGTCTGTCGCACACACAGCAGAACACGGCATCTAATGTATGATCATTGCAGGTGGTTCCTAATATTACTTACCAGTGCATGGAGCTGAATCTCTACAAAATCCCCAGCAACATCCCCACATCAACCAAAGAACTGGACCTGAGCTTTAACCCCCTGAGGCGTCTAGACAGCCTTAGCTTCTCCAACTTCTCAGAACTGCAGTGGCTGGACTTATCCAGGTAATGAATAAGCTTTCCGATACTGCACAGGCAAACCATTCATTGTTCTGTCCTTACAATCTTAGGCCAGAAAGCCTGGTTGGTGGGATCTCATCTCCCACCCTCCCCCTCCCCTTTCCTTCCTTCCATAGATACCTTACTTGCTATATAACTTTGGGCAAGCCCCCTCCAATTTCCAGGTCTCAGTTTCACAGATAAAAATCTGTGAAATGGGCAGTTGGACAAGAGATAATTTCAAAAGACATTAGTATGGTAATTCTCTTTGAATTTTCTTCTAAGTCAGGACAGAAAAAATGGACTCACTCTTTCACCAGCAGGTATTATTAACTACTTGCTATATGTTGTACACTGTGCTATGAAACAAGAGATTGATATATAACATGCAATCCCAGCTACCAAGGGGGTGGTGGCATATGCACTTAAAATTAATATGTTAAAATACCAAACATGGACACATGGTAGACATTCAACAAACACTACCTGAGTTTGATTTAGAACCTGAGATAGGATAGTAATATATAACACGAGGTGTAAGCTACATGAAAACTGGAAACAACACATCGTGTTGTGCACAAGAAGAGCCTTTTCTGTAGTGGGTATTCAAGATGGATTTCATGAACCAAGTGGGATTTCAAATAAAGTCTGAAATATTAAAACTGGTATAGAGGATAGGAAAGTAGAAAGATGCATATAACCCAAGAAGAAAGATGACAAGATCAAAGGAAAACATCTGCTGTGGGCACTGAACAGTGATTAAAATTTTCTTTTCTGATAGAGGGTATATATTCATCAAGATAGGTTAAATTATCATCATAATTGGGGAGGGGGGGCTGAATCTTAAAATTCTTTAGGGGTCATATTAAAAAAATAATGGACTATATTTATGTAGTGGACTAGATAATGAACTATATTTCCTACAATAGTTCGTGAAAAATGAAGAAATATTTTATATATGGCTTTGTATTATGGAAAGTCTTTTACCAAGGGAAATACAGACTAACAGCATAGTATGAAAATTCTACTTCTGTAAAAGAGTGAGCATCTGATGTTTTATACTTTAACTTCGATATTGAGAGAGTATAACAAAGAAAGACCAGAACTTTTTAAAGGCAGTAATGTAGCTCATAGAGCCCTGTGGATTCAGCAGACCTGAGCCAGGTCTTCTCTAACATTTATAGCCTATGGCCTGAGGCATGTCTCTTCATCTCCCTCAGTGTCAGAGTTTTCATATCTGTGAAACAGAAATGATGAATTTACCTCACAGGGTTAAAAGTGATAATGAGTGCTAACATGCTATATATACTAAAAACCTTATAAAGGAGACTTTATAAGGATACAGCATTATTATTATAGCATTTCATTACTTTCTACATTTCCATACGTATACTTGTTTTCAATCAAGAACTGTATTGTACTAGGGCAGAACAACCCTCCCCCCTTTTTTAAACAAGTATATTCTCGTCAAACAATGTCTGTTTCAATTCATCTTCGATTCACCACATACCCAAGGAACTTCCCTCAGAGGCGTTAAATATATATATGCTTGGAGAGAGGCCAGCTTCCCCTCTGGTCAGCCAGCAGGAGATTCTGTGTTAGGTCAAGGACAAACAATAGTATAATAGATATCCTTTGCCTACATATTGATTTACAACATTCTCATATAATAAGTAAATTAGTCCTCTAAGGATGTTTTGTGATAGACCAGGAAGCTCTTTTTTCCCCATTTAAAAAAAAAAAAAAAAAATATATATATATATATATATATATTAAACACACACACATATTTTTCTTTTCTTTTTTTTTTTTAAGACAAGGAAACCAAGGCTTGGAGAGTTTAAGTGATTAATCTATGTTCACGCAGCTTGTTAGCAGCAGACCAGAGATTCCAGTTCACACCTCTTGACTCCAAGTTAACTATTTTCTTCACCTTAGTACTCTACTTCTCTAAAGTGATGGGCACCCTTTGGCGAGACAGAGATGTGACAAGACGCTTCAAGCCTTTCCTGATGCATAGACTGATGTATATGTAGGATTACAAGCTATAAACTCATGTAACTGAAAGCAACTTGAGTCATCATCCTGCTCCGTTGCCTCATTTAGAAATGTAGTAAGTGAGTCCCAGAGAGGTACAGGAGGTCCCAAGATCGCACCACACAAGACAAGCAGAGACACCAGGACCCAGATGTCTTAAAGAAGCCCATCTTCCATTGTTCCTTCTGCTGCTCCCACTACCATCTAACCAGTTACCAACCAATCACAAAAGCCTGGATTGTAACACTTTCATTACCCACACATCTCCTAGAGGTGATGAGGCAAGTGGGGGAACCTTGCACATGTAACTCAGGTTGGTCTAGAAAGGACTCATTTACAAACCGTTACTGGCAGGCACGTGCAATGCTAGCGAGAGTTTACCATTAGTTCCCTTTTTGTTGGCTGGATAATGGCCTTGTGTCTACGACATCCCTTTGAACACTGTATAAGGCATGGCTTCCGTTTCATTTGGGGTAAAATTAAAATTACTTTCTCTGGTCTGGAAAGTCCGGGCCTTGTTGGAACGACCTCCTTTCTTCACAACCCCATCTCACACCCCTCACTTCCCTGTCTGTACTCCAGTCACAGAAGATGTTTCTCAAGGTTCCTTTATGTATGGTTGTTGCTCCCTAACTTAAGGCTTTTTTATTTTTTTAATTAATTTATATATATATTTTGACATTAAAAGACGTGCTTTATTTGTGTCAAATCCACTTAATATAGAAGTTTAAGCAATTTTAAGTAGCATACCATGATTTGGTTAGAGAGGAGGTAGGGCTGTCTACAGGATTTTTTTTTTATTATTGTTAAATTTATGGTGGTGACATTGGTTAATAAAAATCACATAGGTTCTCAGTGTACAATTCGTCAGTACATTACAATACATCGTGTATGTGTTGTAGTATGTGTTCACCACCCTGCGTCAGTTCTCTTTCCGTCACCAAATATTTGACTCTCCTCTCCCCTTCCTATGAGCTGTGTCCATAAGTTTTTGATTCTTTGTTGCTGAACTGTTGACTATATCCATGAGTTCCTTTGTTGTGAAACTAGTGACGGTGTCCATGAATTTTTGTTTCTTTGTAGCTTTCGGTTTTTGTTCCACACATGAGGAAAGTCATATGGTTCTTGGTTTTATTCTGTCTGGCTTATTTCACTTAGCTTGATGAGCACAGGCCCATCCATGTTATCACAAATAGCAGTATTTCATCTGTTCTTATAGCTGAGTAATATTACATTGTGTCTGTGCACCACAACTTCTTTATCCAGTCATTGATCAGAAGACACTTTGGTTGTTCACATGACTTGGCCACCGTGAAAAGTGCTGCAATGAACATTGGGGTACATATGTCTTTCTGGACTAAGGTTTTCAAGTTATTGGGTAGATATGCAAAAGAGGGATTCCTGGATTTTTATTTTTCAATTACAGTTTACATACACTAACTCAAAGCTTTTGTATCTGCTATTCTATTCACTTCTTTTTCTTGTTAATCCCTACTCCTTTTTTAGATTTGATCCCCCTTATCTAAGTCTGTACTTCCATAAAACTCACTCCTGTCACCTGTTACTAACATTTACCTATGATAACAACAACTTTCAAATGTCTAGCTATCATATCTACAGAACATTTTATCAACATTAAGGGTATCTGTGATACTTACGGGTAATTTCTTACAGCTTTGATGTTGACATTCACCAGTCATTTATCACGTCTAATAACTAAAAACTATCTGTGTCCTCTGTACCAGTCAGATCTATGATTACAGTTGCCTGTGGCAGAGAATGGCTACTAAAGTTCATCCAAAGCTGTTACATACTTTATCAGCAATACCATCTTTATATATATATATAAACTTTGATATATATATATAATATTAACAAAATCATATTAACAAAACAAGTATTGTTTGAATGACAAATGGTCTTTTATTCATCATTCAGACAATGCTTGTTTTGTTAATATGCTTTGACTTTGATAGCTATGGGAAACATGAATGAGTTATACAGGCATGGTATCACCCTCACAGAGTTTATGGGAAGACAAAAAATTACAAGGGTGGTATTGCTTTGAGAGAGGACGTACAGGGTACAGTATGGGCAGTATAGGTAATAATGTCAAAGAAAAAAAAAACTATGCAGGGAGTCAGGTGGACAATGAACCCAATTGGAGGAACATTTCATAAATTATAAAGATGCCTGCTCACTGTGTTGTACACCTGAAAATAATACAAATTAATGTTGACTGTCAGCTATTACTTAAAATATATATAGTCATGGGATGTAGAGTACAGCACAGAGAATACAGTCATTGACATTGTAAGGCATTGATACGTAAGTCATCAGATGGAAATAGACCTATTGGGATTATCACCCTCCAATCCTTATGTGCCCCGATTATTGATCTTCACTCAATTTCCTTCTGATGGATGTGCTGTCTCTGCTTAGCAGGTGTGCCTAGTGTGGTAAAAACATGAGTTTGTCATTGTGGCTAGTATGTTAAGACCAAAGCTGTGACCTTCCTTATTTGTCCATGCCACATCATCAGCTCCATTTGATGTCATTGCCTTTGCATGGTCGTAGGGCATGTCATACCTGTGAAGAGCTAGATGACTGCAGCTTTTTTTCCCATTTTGGGTTTTCCATTAAGCAGACATATCATATAATCGGTATCTCTTTTCCCTGTAGGTGTGAAATTCAGATGATAGAAGACGATGCATTTCAGGGCCTAAACCAGCTCTCCACCTTGATGTTGACAGGAAACCCTATCCAGAGTTTAGCCAGGGGGGCCTTTTCTGGACTGTCAAGTTTACAGACACTGGTGGTTGTGGAGACAAACCTAGCATCTCTAGAAGACTTCCCCATTGAACATCTGAAAACCTTGAAGAAGCTGAATGTGGCTCACAATCTTATCAATTCCTTCACATTGCCTGAATACTTTTCTAACCTGCCAAACCTAGAGCACTTAGACCTTTCCAATAACAAGATCCAAAATATTTACCATGAAGACTTGCAGATTCTACATCAAATGCCCCCATTCAAACTCTCTTTAGACTTGTCCATGAACCCTTTAGACTTTATTCAACAGGGTGCCTTTCAGGACATTAAGCTCCATGAACTGACTTTGAGAAGTAATTTTAATAGTACAGACGTAATGAAAACTTGTATTCAAGGCCTGGCAGGTTTAGAAATCACTCGGTTGGTTCTAGGAGAATTTAAAAATGAAAGAGTCATAGAAGAGTTGGACAAATCTTTCATGGAAGGACTGTGCAATCTGACTATTGAAGAATTCCGGTTGGCATTCATGGATGACTTAGAGGCTACTGCTGACCATTTTAAATGTTTGGCAAATGTTTCTACAATTTTCCTGGTGAGCCTATATTTTGAGAGTCTCGAAGGCCTTTCTAAAGATTTCAAATGGCAATCTTTAAAAGTGGTTAACTCTAACTTTGAACACTTTCCCACATTGGAGCTTGACTCTCTCAGAAAACTTGTGTTCACTGCCAATAAAGGTATAAGCACTTTTACTCAAGTCAAACTACCAAATCTTGAGATTCTTGATCTCAGTGGAAACCACTTCAGTTATAAAGGTTGCTGTTCTCAGACTGATTTGAGGACAACCAAACTGAAACACTTAGACCTGAGCTTCAATGCGGTTATTTCTATGTCCTCAAACTTCGTGGGCTTAGAGCAACTAGAACATTTGGATTTCAGGCATTCCATCTTGAAACAGGCCAATGATTTCTCAGTATTCCTAGCCCTCAGAAACCTCCTTTACCTTGATATTTCCTATACTAAAATACGAATTACTTTCCATGGCATCTTTGATGGGTTGTTCAACCTCCAAGTTTTGAAAATGGCTGGCAATTCTTTTCAGGACAACCTCCTTCCAAACATCTTCACTGGTATGACTAACTTGACCTTCCTGGACCTCTCTGCCTGTGAGCTGGAACAGGTGTCCCAGGGGGCATTTGCCTCACTTTCTAGTCTTCGGTTGCTAAATATGAGTCACAACAACCTCTTGTTCTTGGACACACTTCCTTATAAACCTCTCCACTTCCTCCAGGTTCTGGATTGCAGTTATAATCATATAATGGCCTTCAAGGGCCAAGAATCACAGCCTTTTCCAAACAGTCTCACTTCCTTAAATGTTACTTGGAATGACTTTGTTTGTGAGTGTCAACACCTGAGTTTCCTGCAGTGGATCAAGAACCACACACAGCTCTTGGAGGCAGTTGAACAACTGGTGTGTGTGAAACCTTCATATATGCAGGGTGCGCCGGTGCTCAGTTTCCGGAAGGCCACCTGTCAGGTGACCAAGATCATCATCACTGTGTCTGTTATCGCCGTGCTCATGGTGTCTGTGGTCACCATTCTGCTCTACAATTTCTACTTCCACCTGATGCTCCTTGCTGGCTGCAAAAGGTATGGCAGAGGGGAAAGCACCTACGATGCCTTTGTCATCTACTCGAGCCAGGATGAGGACTGGGTGAGGAATGAGCTGGTAAGGAACTTGGAGGAGGGGGTGCCTCCCTTTCAGCTCTGCCTGCACTACCGAGACTTCATTCCCGGCGTGGCCATCGCCGCCAACATCATCCAGGAAGGGTTCCACAAGAGCCGGAAGGTCATTGTGGTGGTCTCCCGGCACTTCATCCAGAGCCGCTGGTGCATCTTTGAGTATGAGATCGCCCAGACCTGGCAGTTCCTGAGCAGTCGTGCGGGCATCATCTTCATCGTCCTGCAGAAAGTGGAGAAGTCCCTGCTCCGGCAGCAGGTGGAGCTCTACCGCCTGCTCAGCAGGAACACATACCTGGAGTGGGAGGAAAGCGCCCTGGGGCGCCACATCTTCTGGAGACGACTCAGGAAAGCCCTGCTGGATGGGAAACCATGGAGTTCAGAAAGAACCGAGGATGCCGAAAATAGCCAGCATTTAGCGACGACCTCCACGTGAGGTGGGAAGACCCCTCTGGGGCTTCTGGCCCAGCGGAACCCAGTATTCATTCAGCGATGGAGTACGAAATGCAGCAACGTTGCAGACCCTGTGCTGAGGGAGCACCAGCTACCCAGGGCTGCAAACCGCGTGGAGTTTGCAGTGCAGAGGGAACAGACACTGGGCCAACATGCAGGATCTCCAGCTGGATGTTTCAGCCAGGACAGTGCAACTCAATGCAACTCTTACCCCATCAAACTGAATTAGAACTAAAAGACATTCCCCATTCCTATCAGTAAAGGATGAAGTTCTTCTCCTGAGTCTTTTGCATAGGAAGCACCAATATAGCCACCTTAAAGCAAAGCAAATGGGGTAGTTTGAACTGAACTACGTGGTTGCTCACTTTCCCCTTTTCTACTGAATACAATTGAAATAATTCTACCTAATGATTCAGAGGCTCCTGAGTCAGACCCCCACCCTCTCCACTTTATGTCAGTTTCCTTACAAAGGGTAAAGTATTGCAAAGGATTCCTAAGGAAACCTGATGAAGACATATTTATGAACCTCCTGATCCTTCCACAGCATTTTCTATTTATTATCCCATAGTCTCTGACCGATTTTGTTTTTATAAATCCAGTTCCCATGATGCTTGTCTTCTCCAAAAACCTTTCTCATTAATAAGGTTGTTAGAGACATGCTGGAAGTATACATATTTAACCACTATCTTTCAAGCAAATAGGTAAAAGGCATTCTGTCACTGTCACTTGATGTCATTCTAAATGTGTTACCTATGAAGTTAAGGCTGTTATGAAGGTAGCATTAGAATAATTTTGTTCAATATGGCATTTATTGTAATGAGGGCAAGAAGTCCAACTTCCTGGTCTCATAATAAACAATCTGGACCAGAGGAAGGGCAAGAGGTTGGGGTGACCTCAGGTGGTCAGCTTTTCTTGATGATCCCAGAAACATACAAGCTGATATAGCTGGGGGACCGCATACCAAGCAGTGTGTGATGGAACATTGAATCTCTG
>PVKE010000725.1:0-126282 GCA_004027555.1 Craseonycteris thonglongyai | reverse complement strand
GTCCAGCGGGGCACGACAACGCGGCCCGAGGGGGAACCTATGAAGGACAAGAGACAGGAGACACAAAGAAATGGAGGCAAGACAGGATTCTGATCAAGCCTCAAAACTTTATTTCGGCTACAGCGGCATATATACTGTAGGGACAAAGGAGGGCAGGGCTATCTGTTTGGCGGGGTATAATGTCAAAAGGTGATTGGTTGGGATAAGTGGCAGTTTAGGATTGGCGGAGGATTGGAGGGCTCTAGCGAGTAGTTTAAGCAAGGGAAGGGCAGGAGTCATAGGGGAAAGGTCACTGAGCAGAAAGTTTTTAGCTCCAGGCCAAACCGCAGGGGATGTATGTGACTTCTGAACTGGTGCTCTTTTGGGGAAGTCAAAGTTCTTAGAAATGGAGTTTTCTTTGTTAACCTGGATGGTCCCCAACAATCTACAGATTCAATGCAGTGCCAAGTAAAATCCCAGCAGGCTTTAAAAAGAAAAACAAAAAACATTGACAAAATGATTCTGAAATTTATATGGAAAGTGCAAAGGATCTAAAATAACCAAACAGTTTTGAAAAGAATACTGGAGGTCTTATGCTATGTGATTTTAGAACTTAATATAAAGCCTAGTGATCAAGGCATTATGGTGTTGTTTAATAAAAATGTATATACAGACCAAAGGAACAGCATAGCGTCCATAAATAGACTCCACATATATGATCATTAGATTTTTGACAATGGTGCTAATTTAGTAATTCAGTAAGGAAAAGGATAGTCTTTATCAACCAAAAAATAAACCTGGACCCTTACTTCAAATTATATATAAAAATGAGGGGAAGCCGGGATGGCTCAGTAGGTTAAGCGCTCACTTTGCAGCGCCGGGGACCGAGGATCGAATCCCGGCCCCGGCCTGTGCGGACCCATATGCTGAATTGGGAGCTCCCCCAGTTCAGTTCTCTCTCTGTCTCTGTATCTCTCTCTCTCTCTCTCTGTCAAAAAACAATTAAAAAACAAATAAATGAATATTAAAATCAACTGTTTCTTTAAAAAAAAAATGTATAAAAAAAAATCAACGTCGATCTGTTGACCCCAAGAAAGAGGATACCTACCAAGAGAGGTATGCTTGGTACCACTGGGCTCAATTTTAACAGCAGAGCCCAGAAGCCATTTCTAAACAAGGGCCTCTAGCAAACTGCACTCCCGGCGAAGCCTGTACTTAAGTGCCTATTTGCACTGTGTTCCTGCTGACTGAGCCAGTCCTTATAAAGGAGTGCCTGGAATGGTATTTCCACCAATAGGACTGAGACTTTCCTGGCCAATCAGAGCTGTGCAGCTCTGGCCTTATTTGCATCTTCATCGACCAATCAGGACAGTGCTTTTTGGTCCAATCAAACTTCAAAGATTTGGAGTCCTTATTTGCATGAAGACGGACCAATCAGGGACCAGGGGCGGGGACGTCTTTCTATATAAGTGAGCTCTCCCGCAGTTTCTACCGAAGAGCGAGGAGGTGAAGCACCGACGACCTCACCGGGGTGGGTTGGAGTGGAGTTGCTTCGCTGGACAGAGGCGTTCACTGAGCGGTGCTTTGCTGCTGTGCTGCTTCCTCAGCCATGTGTTTACGTAATTGAGCTGTTTGCACTAACCCCCAAATTGGGGCTTCCTGTTGGCGTTGAACTTGTATCAGCAGCCATTGGTTGACCGGTTACTTAGAGGTAAGGATTAAAACTAAAAGGTTAAGCAGAAGAGGTAACCCTTTTTCTTTTCTCCCCCCACCCCCTTTTTTTATAAGATTTATTTATTTTTCTAAATAGGTTTCATTTTTTAATTTTTTTAATTTTTTTTTTAAATTGTATTTGACAGAGTTAGAGAGAACCGAACTGGGGGAGCTCCCAGTTCAGCATATGGTTCCGCACGGGCCGGGGCTGGGATTCCATCCTCAGTCCCCGGCGCTGCAAAGTGAGCGCTTAGCCCACTCAGCCATCCCCGCTTCCCCAAGATTTTTTTGATAGAGGAGGGGAGGGCCCAGAGCAGTTTCCATAGTTGTATGTTACTAGATTTTTACTTACATTCGTGGGCACTGGGCCCAGGGGCCTCCCACATGGAAGCTCGTCCCAGCGAGAACTGAACTGGGGATCTCCCACATGGGACTCACATCCCAGTTCAGCCTATGGGTTTGCACAGGCCAGGACTCGATCCTCGAACCTCAGGGCTGCAAATCGAGTACTCAACCTACTGAGCTACCTCGGCATCCCCGAAAGCCTTTTTTCTGGCCTTTAGGTAGGCAAAATTTTCCTGGAAGGCACAGAATGTATGAACTGTTAAGAATGATAAATTGGATTCCATCAAGTAAAAAACTTTGGGTCTTTTTGATATTGAGAATGGCGAGGTGAGGCATGGGTTGGAATAAAACATTAGTAAAACAGTAAAGACCTTACATATAGAACATACAGTGTGTCAAAAAATATATATACGCCTTGAATGATCATGAAGTTAGTGTTTATTAAAATTATTTTCAAAATTTAAAAGATTTTACCAAAGCGAATAACTTTTGTCAACATCTGATTTCAAACTGATGACCATTCTGGTCCAGGCACTGCTGGTACTGAGAAATAATGGAATTGCAAACATCAAGAATCATTTTGTTCGATACCGGTGCACATTCTTGTTCAATGGCTGTCTTCAATTTGTTGAATATTGGTTTTGTACCGTAAACTTTTTAAGATTTATTGTTTGAGAGAAGGTGAGAGAGACAGAAATGGGGAGGGCCCTGAGCAGTCTTCACAGTTGTTTATCATTAGTTGTGATTGTTTCATTCCACACACGTGGATGTGGGACTGCATGGGGCGGACCCCAGCTGGGGGTAGTTCAGCATATGGGTTCGCAGGGGCCAGGGCTGGGACTCAATACCCATACCTCACAGGTGCAAGGCAAGTGCTCAACCTGTAGAGCAGTCCTGGCACCCCTGTACTGTGACTTATCTTTTATGCATTCCCATAAAGGTCTAGTGGCATGAGATCTAGTGAACATGGAGGGTATTCCCCAGACTGCACCCATTATTTCAAATTCGTTAAACCTGAAAAGGAAAGAAAATTATGTGAGTTATCAGTTCAGGTGTGTGTACATTTTGGGGACACACTCTGTAAAGGAATATTATAACTGATCATTCAATTTATTCAATTTAAAACTTGGTAAGAGTTAGACATTTCACCAGAAAAAGCACATAAATGACACATGCATATGGAAAGATGCTAAACACCTTTAGTCATCAGGGAAATACAAAACCACAAGGGAGATACCAACCAATACATACACAACTATTGGTGAGGATGCAAACTGGTGTAGCTGCTTTAGAAAACAGCTTGGCAGGTTTTCGGAGCTCCTACACTTATCCTAGGACCCAGCAGTTCCACTCCCAGGGATTACCCAAGAGAAATGAAATGTGTAGAGAAAGACCCATCTGTGAATGTTCATATGCTACTATATCGCCCCAACCCAGAAACAGCTCAAGTGTTCAGCAGCTGCTAGATGGATAACAAACTGAGGTCCATGCATATGATGGGAATCTACTCAGCAGTAGAAGGAATGAATACATGAAGTAAAGTGGCTGCAAAAGTATTCTGTTGAGTGAAACAGACCTGAGACTATATCACTCTTATTTGACACTTGAGAGAAGGCAAAATGGAACATAATACAACACTTTTTTATATTAAATTTATTGGGTTGACATTGGTTGGTAACGATTAGATTCCAGCTGTACAAATCTACATGACATCACCTATGTATTGCATTATGTGCTCACCACCCAGAATCAGCTCTTTCCATCACCATGTATCTGGTGCCTACTCCCAATTCCCCTCCCCCCTCACCCTCCCCTCCTCCCCTTGCCCTCAAGGAACCACCAAACCATTGAGTGAAGACACCTCTTGATGGGCAGTCAAAGAATTTGTGGCCATTTAAAAACTGCTTTAAACAATTTGTCTTGGTACTTTAAAAAAATTAGTGCAAGTTTTCTGTGGGTATATTACATGGGCCATTTTTCAGAAGTCAAGGTGCATGGTGATGAGCAGACAGCCCCCTTCACTCCTTCAATCCTGGCTGGTACTGTCCTAGGCATTTTGAGTGTGCATTACCTGGTGTGGTCTCAGGTCACATGTTTTTTATTTAGCACATGAGGGCAGGCTCTGAGGGTTTCTGTGACTTGCTGTCTTCACACTTAAGGCATGTCTTGGCTGTCCGTCTGTGTCAGGCCTTCTAGCTCACCCCTCTGCCTAGCCTCTGCAGAGTGCTTCGTAGGGGGTGGCTTTGTGTATTTAGCTCTGGACTGAGGGCATTTGCCTTGTGTTCAGCTCTTGCTCTTACAGACAGCACTGCCTCAGAGTTCCAGCCTGAAGAGGCATGCAGATCAGTGTATGTGCATGTCTTAATCAGGGTGTTGTGGGCCTACCCCCATGGGGCTTCTTCCCTGGCATTTATCTTGAACCCACTGTGCTGAGCATCTGCCTGGGGCTCAGCTCTCTTCTTCCCAGCAGCCCCTCCTCCAGTTCAGTGTGGGCAGGCTTATGGTGGGTGCTGGGGTGACAGAGGAAGCGGGGGCCTTGGCTGTCCTCAAGCTTTATGAAGTGAAGAGGTTTCTTATGGGTGCCACTGATGTGTCAGCATGATGTGAGGGGAAGGAGCTTGGGAAGCCAACACCAGTGCTCCTAATCATACCTGCTGTCCACAGCGTCCCAGGAGAGGCAGCTCTGACATTAGGCCCCTTTTATGGTAGGGAAACTGAGGCCCAGTGGTTTTGGGGGGTCCTAGTACCTGGTTTCGTCAAGCATGTCAGCTTAGTTCTGAAGCCTGATGACCCAGCATGTGCAGGAAGCGCATGCTGCTCTGGGGGGACCGGCCAGCTGGAGATGCTCAGGCCAGTGTGATTGGGCCTCATCCAGACTCTGGAATGACGGGGGCTTAGTCCAGAAATGATGTGGACCTTCAGCGTGTGCGTGGTGTGCAGTAAGCCTCAGCAGAACATTGCGGAATGATTGATTGCTGAATGAAGCCCCACAGCAGCACAGGTGAGCCTGATTGACAGGTGTTGCTTGTCTATTTCAAGAAGCCATTTGGGAGTCTGATCTGTGATTGTCTCGTGCCGCCCTACCTCCAGAGCACAGCTCCCAGAGCTCTCCCCAGTGCTGGACCTGGGTGAGGCCCTGGATACACAGGGCCCTCTGCCAGTGTGACCTCAGCTGGCCTGATGGCAGCCAGCCCACCCTCTGAGCCTCCTGGAAGCAGGTGGGGCTGTGGAGCCTGCCATGCACACAGCCAACCCCAGCACGGCGGAATCTGGCATCTGGTGCCGTCCTCACCCTGCTCCTCTAGAACAAGGAGATAAATTACCTCTGAGGAAGCTCAGCTTAATTATCTGGTTCCCCATCACACTCACGGGCTCTGCTTCTGGACCTGCGCCCGCTGGCAGCCGGCCCGCCCCCTGCCCCGCGCCGTCTCTGGCAGTCGGCCCCACGACTAGTGCCCGTGGCCACATTCTGTTCTGCTTATGGCCGTTTGAGGAATGACGGGAGAGGGATGCACATGCTCACTTGTTTCCAGGCAGGCAGACGGACAGACAGCACCCATGACTAACAGGGGGAAGGTGGCAGGTGCCAAGGACACAGTGAGAAGCTGCGCACACCCCTGACTTCTTGGGGCCAGTTAGAAGGGCTCTCGTTGCTCCTTGTGCATTTCCTCCCAGTCCTCAGTGTGGAGACTTAGTCTGGTCTGCAGCACTGATAGTCATCGGGCCAGCGGGAGCCAGGCCTCTGTGTCACCTGAGCCTGGCATGTTCCTGGCTGACCCTACGCTACCCAGTGGGGCTGCTGTTAGCTTCTGACACCCCATCTTCCTCTCCACTCCTGCAGGACTCCCCCCCAGGTGCTCTGGCTGTCACTATCCCTTGTGTGAGGCCTCATGGACAGTGTGACTGACTTGCAAGTAACTGTGTGTTAAGGGTTACCTTCTCATTTGCAGGGGTCGCCAGGCTGGACTGTAGGTGGCCTCAGGCTGGTTGGTGGCACATGTATGTTTGAGCCCTGCTAAGGTACCTGGCCATGTCATGGGGGTGATGTGAAGGTGCCATGTGTGGACCCTCGGGTCTGCTTCAATGAGAGAAGACAGGAGGTCTCAGCCTGGGGAGTAAGTGTAGATGGGGGAAGTGACCCTCCCCCCTAGTACTGTGGTGTTCATTACTAGGTGGTTGAGAACCTCCACCCCCGCTGGATTTTCACCAGAAAGTCTCCTACTAAGTTACACCATCTGTTAAAGCACAGAGCTCTTGACTTGGTGGCCAGGAAAGGAAAGCTGTGAGGCTGGGTCAGGATGAGGACGAGGAGTGGGATGATCAGGACACTTCCCAGTTCCCAGATGTGGGAGTTGGGATGGGGCCCACCAGCACCTTCCTCCAGCTCCCATGTCACCCCATCTTCCTGTCTCACCCTGACCTGCCTCACTCTTGGGACTGTCTTAACCCACTTAGTGTACACACGGCTCACCCAGGCAGCGCCTCCCTCCTTGGCACAGCCAGAGGGCAGTGTGCAGCCACCGTGGAGTACGACATGCATCGCATAGGACCCAATCTGTAGTCCAAAAGGGACGGTGAAGCCGCCCAGGCCATGAAGGTGGGTCAGGTGAATGGTTGGTGTGGAAATTGTTGAGAAATTAGTTTATCAACTGAATCTTGCAGATGTTGGCTTTCCCATTCACTCATCTATCTAGTTATCTATCCACCCATGATCCATTCATCAAGGTGTTCTTTATCCATCCTTTTTTTGGTCTTCTGTTAATCACCTGTTTCTTACACCATCCATCTCTCGATTCTTCCATTCATTTCATCCCTGTGCCCATGTGTCCATCCTTCAGGGAGGGCTGACTGAGCGTCCCATGTGGCACTTTGAAGGACTGTGTCTCTGGGATGCTTTCTCAGCCACTGTTCAGAACAGCACTTGGCGTTAGAGAAGGTGAGATGGGAGAGGCACCTTCGGGCCTGCGGTGGTTCTGCGGGCCTGGGGTTTTGAGGTTCCCTCTAGTCCCTGGGCTCAGATGCTGAGGGTCTGCTCCCCTCCCAAGGCCTTCCCAAGACCTCAATGTCAAGAACAGCTCTCGTCCCTGAAGTGAACCTCACTCTGCCTGTCACTGCTCCAGCTCTCCACCGGTCACTCCTTGTGACCAGTGGAGCTCTGCAGCTGTTACCTGGTGGTGCTGCGGGAAGTGTTCTACCAGCACTGCCTCATGCTGTAGGGGAAAGAAGGCAGACTTTGGGGCCAGACAACTGAGTGCGGTGCTCGGTGATAATTACTGTGGGCACCTGCCCTCCCAAGGCTTACAGCCCAGTAAAACAGTCGGATGTTGCATAGGGAATCTGATGAATTGATATTTACAGAATGACGCACTTGCTGAGGACACTGAGGTGACTGTGTATTGGGAGGGGAATGTGCTGCTGTGGGTTAGGAGCCTCACTGTGCCGAGTGGAAGGGAGTTTGAGATGGGTGGATTAGAAGCTGAGGGTGGCTGTGTTCTGGCCCAACTCTGCATAAGCTTGCTAGGTTAGGGTCACCCTCCTTCGCTCCACACATCTCTTTCAGAATAAAGTAGCTGAGATGTTATTTATGATATTTATGACCCTTCTAGATCTAAAATTAGACAGTTCTGAGGATTTTGAAGATGTAAGCCTTGGTGGTTAATTAGAGGGCTCTTAACCATCTTGGAGATAATGGTGTTGTCTTTGGAAAGTGCAAAACCACCCCCTGGTCTCCTGCGCCTTCCAGCTGGCTCACTCCCAAGTGTCTCTCTCACTTTGCCTACAGACCCTTGGCTGGATCTGGCCCTAGGCTGAGTGTCTGGAGGGCTTGGTGCTGTGTCCTGTGGAGGACAGGCCATGTTGCTCCAGGGCAGGGTGTCCATGGATCCCCACATAAAGACCAGGTCCTGAAGGAGAGGTCAGCAGTGCTCATGCTGGGTGCTGGGGACTTAAGCCTCCTGCCTTACCTTACCTGGTCTTGAGTGTTCTGTGAGTATGGCAAAGGCAGGTGTGTGGACCAGGGCTATGCAGGTGACCACAGGGCAGAGATGAATCCTGCCCAGATCAGCATAGCCCCCCCCGCCCCCCCCTTGCACCTCTCCCCCGGAGACCCTGAGCCTGGGTCCCAACCAGCCAGCCATTGTTGGGGGCCGGTGAAGGGCTGAAAGAGGTAAAGGTGACATTAGTACCCCCACCTTACCCCTCTCAGTGGCCGGGGCCTGGGGCAATCCTGTTATTTGAGAAGGGACCTGGGCTGGGAGACCTGGCAGGAAGATGGAACGGTGCTGTGAAAACAGTCTTGATTGTAGAATCTTAGAGGGTGCTGCCCTAGCTTAGGGGACCCCGGGAATGGGAGATTGAGGAGAAATCATCTGTTGGGGCTCCAGCCATGAGTGGCCTGGTGGAATCTGGAGGCATATTAGGGATTCTGGGGCCAGAAAGCAGGCCCTGGGAAACCCACACATGTCTGGTAGGCTCTGGGAACCTGTGGTAGGCGCCCCTGTGTGCTGCAGTTTTCCCACTGGAGGGTGGCTCCTCATCGCAGGCAGGCTCTGTGCACACGGGACGGGGAGCGAGCTGGTTTGGGGAAAGATGAAATGTAGGCCAACAGGCCCTTACACAGCCTCTGGGAAGGCTGGAGAGGCGGGGCCACCAAGGCTGCTCCAAATGCCTCAGAGTCCCTGTGACACTGGTCCCGGCCCTGGCACACGGCCCAGACCCTGCAGGATGGAGGCCAGGCCGCCGCCTCCCTGTCACATTCCAACTCCCTGGGACTGCCTGGTAGAACCTCATTTGCTGGGGAACCCTGAGCACAATGGTCTGGGAGACACAGTTTCAGCTCCCAGGCTCTGCAGAGCAGGAAGGGAGGGAACATCATGAAAAGGGGCTGGCTAGAGCCTGAGTGAGCCCAGGTGGGTGCCCACCACTGCTGGGGACCCCGCTCCCCAACATGGGTGACCCCGGTCATGGCAGGGTTCTGTGGCAGCACCAAGCTTTGGTTTCACGACACCTTGGGTGGTGACTACGTGTGCACACTGGTGATTGCCATGCACAGAGAGGGCCCGGGCCAGGCATGGTGACATCTGTCCTCTGCTCAGCCACCGAGGAGGAAGGAGCCAGGAGCAGGTGCTGTGTTGGTTGAGCTGTGCTGGGCCCTCTGCAGCTTCTCTCACTGGCCTCAGGCTATGACCCCGAGGTCTTAGCAGGGGCGGCGCTATGCACAAACCCATGTGCACCTGTCCCAGAGCTGTGGTGGTGGTGGTTCCCAGCGGGGCTCGTCCTGATGCTCGAGGAGCTGAGGCTCCTGGTTTCTCAGGAGGCCTTGGAGGAGGGGGGCTCCGTGTCCAGGGAAGGAAAGCCCACAGGAGGCCTTTGCTGCCGCAGGCCTCTAGGGTGCCTGACACTCCTTTTCTAACACACAGAACTGTTCTTTGAGCACTGGCACAGGGCTTCTGGCTGGCAAGAGGGTGGTATTGGGCCTGGAGAGGTCTGGTGGCCTTTTAGCTCTGGCACAGGGCTCCTGGATGGTGGAGGGTAGCATTGGGCCTGGAGCAATCTGGTGGCCTTTTCAGCTTATGCAGCAGGAGGTCTGTAAAGAAGCCCTGGAAGCTTCTGGAACACAGCTCTTTCCTCAGCAATTGAGAAAACAGGCTTGCAGGCCTGTGTGTCTGGGAAGAGCATCACGGCTATTGGGATGTGAATCCAGGGAACAGTGGCCAGGATCTTTGATCCCTGCCCTGGCCACTGCTGATCTTGGAACTGAATCTCAGAGATGAGCCAGAGCTCGGCGCTGTGTCACCGAGGCAGGTGAGCCAGCAGCTGGCACAGCCGTCTCTTTCCCACGGGCAAGTCCAGGCCTGGGGCTGTGCCGGGCACCTGCACCTGGCTCTGCTTCTCATGTTAAGCGGACAAGCGTCTGTCCAGGGCTGTGGGGGTCCAGTGGGAGGGGCCCCTGGTGCACAAGTGCCTGACCACCCTGCATGGGAGCTGGACTCTGGGTGGAGCTGAGAACCACCCAGGAAAATCAGAGAGGCTGTGAGAGGCAATAACTACACAAGTGGGGGCTAGCCGGGACCAAGAGTATGCTGGACCCTGACGCAGCCGGGGCCCCTCCCTCGGTCCTATCTAGTGACTTCCTGCAAAGGCGGGAAATCCTTATCCATGTTCCTGGTGTCATACTTAAAGTGATAGGACTGCAGTAGTGCCGAATTGTAGACATGACATTGCTGGAGGCAGGGACTATGAACGCTGGAATCCGGGTACCTGGTGCCTTGCATGGAACTGTGGATTGGGCCATGCTTCATGCTGGGAGAAGCAACCTCCCTTCCCTTCCCCCCAGTCTCCCCAGAGCCTGGCCTAGCCGGCCGTGTTCCCCTCCTGCCCAGCTCATCATGGTGGGGGTGGCCTCCAGGTTGCTAGCCGTAGTGCCCATGCTGAGTGCCCTGGCCTGGCACCTGCTTCTCTTCCAGGTCTTTCCTTCTGAGCACAGGGCCTCCGTCTTGTCTGAAGAAGCATTAGGCTGCATGACCACCTTACCCGATGGCTGTGCTGGGCTCCAGGGGCAGCAGCTGGTGAAGGGAAAACCAGCACTGGGGGTCCTTTGTTAACGAAGTGGGACTTGCCTCTGGGCGAGTCCGAGACATGTAATAACCCCTCTGGGGAGGGAGGCCAGCGAGCTGATGAACTGAGTAGTTAAGGCAGGTGAGCTTGTGTCAGCCCTGCTGTCACGCCTAGCAGTGGGTGTTACTAGTCGCAGGTGTCAGGATCCAACCCCAATTGGTGAGAGCACAGTGACAGCTTATTGGCTTATGTATGTGGCCTCCTTCAGACACAGCTTGATCCAGGAGCCCAATGTGGCCGGAGTCCATCTACATTCTCAGATGGGGGCTCCCCGCACACCTGGGAGATGGCTGCCTGCTGCTCCAGGTTCCTAGTCCATGAGTAGAGCCAGCAGAGCTCAGAGAATTCCTTTCTCCCCAAAGGAAACAGCCACAGGATGGAGCTTCCTTAGCCTGATCCAGTCACACACCCACCCATGAATCAGCCACCAGGGACATGGTGGTGTGGTGTTCTGACTGGCCAGGCTGGACCCAGGTGCGCCTGTGGAGGGGGCACGGCCAGCCCCACCCACAGCCACATGGGCAGGCATGTGGATTCTAGCTACTGGGTTCCCCCAAACCCCCAATGCAACACCTAGCTAGCTGCCCGTGTGCTCTATCACTGACTCCAGTTTGAGTTTATTTTCTCTGCCAGGACTCCTAGGGGCCTCATGTTTGCAGTAATATGAGCTGAACTCTGCACATGAAGCAGGCTTAATTTGCAGTGGGCATATGGAGGTTCTCTTTTGCATTTGGGGGACTGTTGAGCTCTCCAGTAAATGTGTGGCTTCAGTTGGAAAGCCAGCTTTCCCCCTGCCCTCAGGCACTCCTCCCCTTCTCTGAGGAGCCCTGGACCCAAAGGGTCAGGAACTTTCCAGAAGGGGTGAAGGGACCTGCTCCTCCCTTGCCCTTCGTTTGACACTGTCTTGCATGTAGGCGTAGGTCTTCTGGGGCCCATGGAAATGAGAGATTGCTATAAACTGTTGTGGGAAAATTACGTTTTAATTGGATGACAATAGGGGATGAAATGGCAGGGCCTGCTGTTCTCCTTAGCAGTCACACGGGAGGTGCAAACACTGCAGAAGTCATACAACAGATGTCATGAGCGGTCAGCCCCTCCCATGTATAAGTGCGGCCTCTGTAAAGCTGCTTCCCTCAGCAGTGGGATCTCAATAGCCTTGCAGCCTAGTCTGGGGTCCTTTTCCTCAGATGCTAACGAGTAGAGGTGTCTGGGAGCTGAGAGAGAGAGAGAGTGAGTGTGTGTGTGCGCGCGCGCACGCGTAGCACTTCCAGGTGAGGACCTGGGTGGGGCAGCAATGTCAGTGGCAAGTTGGGACAGGGAGGGTCCGCTCTGCCCCCGGTATGTGGCTGCTGGCAGGACTGTGATGAGAACCTGGGCTGCTGAGCTGGATGCATGTGTTTCTCCAAAGTGGGACCCTTACCTCCACGGAGCAGGGCTAAGCTGGCTCTGAGCTGGTTTCCAGTTTCTCTACTCCCGCCCCCCCCATTTCTCCCACAGTGCTCCTGTACAAGCCTATGCCAACCTCACACCTCCCCTTTGTCATTTCAGCTCAGCCAGCAGATCTTCTGAAGGTTCTAGATTTTCACAACTTGCCTGATGGAATAACAAAGACAACAGGCTTTTGCACAACACGGCGATCTTCCAAAGGCCCGGATGTTGCTTACAGAGTCACGAAAGATGCCCAGCTCAGCGCGCCCACCAAGCAGCTGTACCCCGGTAAGGGACATGCAGGTGTGGGCTGGCTGGGGGTTCTGCATCTACCCTCCCGCTTATAGCCAGGGAGCAGTGCTGGGAGAAACACACTTGGTTTTCCAGGGAGTCATTTGAGTGAGCCCAGTTTAATGTCATTATAGTGAAAGCACAGCCCCAGCGGCCATCCCCGTTCACCCCCAAAGGTGGGCCCGGGGCCCCATTTTGTTCACACTGCTTCTCTGAGCAGGTGCACCTCCAGCAGTAGACAGGCTGCCAAATGCCAGAAGGGGATGGGTGGTTCCTGGGATGAGGTGTGAAAGGAGACCTCAGGGTTATGGGAAAGGAAGCACTTCCAGACAGAAGCTTAATTGGGGACAATGACACCAAGAAGCATATGAATCACCCATCATGACTCCCAGCAATACAGTGTAGGCTCTTAATGAGAATCAATTGCCATGCACCAGAGCTCTGCTTTTAATTACGTGCCCAGAGCAGGAGCGGCATCAGCTGCAGAGGTGCAGGATCCAACTTGTCCCTGTCACCCAGCTGCAGGGCGGTATGTGATCCCTCCACCTCCGTCCCAGAGTCAGTTTAACGCTCTAGGCTTATGTGGACATGGGTCAGTGGGCCAGTGATTGGTCACCTGTCCCCTTTCCTCAGATCAGAAAGGGACCAGGGGACCTTGGGCAGATAAACTCATCATACAAGATATTTTATAATTATTAGAAGATTGCACCATCTTTCTGGCACCCTGAATGTGACAAGTAACAGTTCTCTGTTGATCCTATGTCTTCATTGGTTCCCTGAAGGACATAATCTTTTCAGGGCTGCATTTTTGCTTCCTCTGACCCTTTCTCCCATAATGCTGTGCTTCACCCCAACTGTTTTCTCAGCCTTCCTTTAAATCTATTGGGACTTTTAGTAGTTTGTCCCCGAGAGAGCAGCTGGGCCAGCCCCTTTTCACATCATTTTGGGTCAATGAAGTTGCTCAGAGGCACCGAGTCCCTTCAGGACCTCGGAAGGAGCCACCTTTGGGCACTCAAGTCCCCCTGGGGTCAGATGTCACTGCTGACGGTCACTGTCAGGACCCCTGCTTTACTTCCCACAAGGAACTCAGTGTGGGGTCTCATCTTTCATACATCCAGAGGAGCGTTTCATAACCTTTTTGGGGTACGCCTATCTTTGAGAAATCACCCACTGAATGCTCACTTGTGTCTTTGCCCAGAGTTACCTGCTTTCTGCCCTGTGTCCCCAGTTTAGAATTCCTGTCCTTGGCAGACTGAGGGGACTGACGGCCCAAGGCTATGGTACCCGTAACTGTGCTGTGGGACACTCACTCACTGTGCCTCATGTGCACGATGCTGTCACATCAAAGACCCCGCTGTGGAAATAAGGCCTCCTGTCTTGGCGTAACCTGTAGTCATTTTGCTGACAGCTATTTTGATCCCTGTCACCCAGTTCAGGGTCATAGATATGACAAACTCATGGAATTTGTGTCCTTATATCCCCCTCCGCCTTTCATCATCTGGTGGCAAGAAGTACCCTACGGTCTCAGAATACGGGCCAATTGTTGGAGATCCAGTGTTTTTAGCCTACTTTTCCCCTAAGCTCTCAAATGAGAGACTCACTTTAGAGGTCTCTTCCTGGGTTTTCTAATCATAATCCGCTTACGCAGTGGAATTGGTCCATAGCCATTCTCCCCACATCACAGCCACGTAAACCAAGGTTGCACTAGAACAACTGCTGTGGAAGTTTCTGTGGCTCCTGCAGGTCCCGAGGTGCTGAATTAGGGGACTTTGAAGGGGGGGTCCTTATAGGTCAGCGCAGTATGACTGTGTGTGCCCGAGACCTGAAAAAACACAGCTTCGCTGCTGCTTTCTCTCTCTGAACCTCTGACTAACAGACCACGTGCCATCTTTTTGCTGTGATGCCCCTGTCCTGGGGAGTGGCCGGGATGCCTGTATGTGGGCAGCTGCAAAGGAAGGGGTACTGTGATCAGGCGGCCCCTCCTCAGCTCCCGTGTCAAGAATGGAAGTCCTCTCTATTTGATCCTCCCTCTGGTAATTGGGGGGCGTGGGGGGAATGAGACGCCCTGTTCAGGATCTGAGGCAGGAGCTGGACATGATGCTGTCCCCCAGCCCCCTTCCACCCTCACTCCAGGCTTTCCCTCCACGGTGGGCCCAGGGCTCCAGCATCAGCCTCTGTCCAGCAGAACATCCTGTCCTATAACTGTTGGTTTAGTAGGATTCAGTTTAATAGCATATACATGTATTAAATCCCTACTGTATACCCACACTGTTCCAGTGCCCTTGGGCCTCAGCCGAAGTAAAAAGAAAATGATACAAGGAAGTCATTGGGTCTCTTGCCAAGCCCCCTCCACCCCAGCTGTGACTTTCTCTGAGAAATGAAATGTGCGGCACTGGACAGCAGCTCCTTTGTCCCAGATTGCCCAGACAGTGAGGGTGACGAAGAGCGTCAGGATCCCTGCTCATCTCACGACTCAGATGGACCAGCTCTAAAGTGACAATGCATCTGTGGTTACTTTGCCAGGAGCGAGATTACTGTTAAACATCATTTACCCTCTTAGGTTATCTGAGCTGAGAAAATGTGTTACCACAGAGATTTAAAAGTTAGGAAAGAGCATCTTAATGAGCTGGGCAAGGTGGAGGGTCATGGTCCCAGGCAGTGTCATGCGGGAGGAAGTGACACACTTGTTTCCCACCGGTCATTATTTAAGACAGGACAATGGCTATAGTGGCATGGCATCGTCAGGGGGTGGGGACGGGAGAAAGGTGACCCTTTTAAATGAGCCAGGAAGTCGCCGACTCAGATCATAATGGCGCAGTCTGCCCTGCACAGTGAGCTCAGAGATGCTTCAGGCCAAACACCCTGGGCCCCTCAGTGCCCATTCACCCCTAGGGACAGAAGGGGCCACCTCTGGCCTGGCGGCTGGGGTCTCCCTCCTGGGACCTGCACAGCAGGTCCTGCTCCTCTCATGGGTGGCATAGCTTAGGCCATGATCTCAAGTCCCCCCCCTCACATCCCATGTTTGTGGGGGCAGCATGGAGCCCATGGCTATGTGACCTCAATAAGCCTTTTCCCAAAGGCTCCCTGTCTGGAAGTGGACAGGCAGCCTGAGTTGGTTCAGTGTCACCTGCCACTTGGTGCTGTCCCTAGCACTGGGGAATCGGGGCAGGACAGGGCCATAGCACTGAGCACAGACCACAGACTCCTCATCCAGCTCAGTAACACAGGTGCCTGACCCTCGCTGGGAGCCTGGGCCTTCCCCTTTGGGCGCCTCAGTCAGGTTCAGGGTCCATGGATTGGAGCCCCCCCACCCCCACCCCAGTCTCAGCCTCAAGGCCACGCACCACTGTCCCTGCTGGCCTTTGAGGGCCCATGTGGTCTTTCTATTTGAAGCTGCTGTGGCCCCCTTGTGCCCTCCTCCTGCCCTACAGAGGATGCAGAGGCTGCAGCAGGCGATTTTCTCCTCTGCCCCTCGGAAGCTTTAGGATGCCCTTGACCTGGTGCCTCGTAGTTTCCCTTTTCCCCAGCATGCGCCCTGCGTGCACTGCTCCAGTGTTCAGAAGCAGATGCTAGCTGCGTGGCTGCATGGTGATTTCGCCAGCAGAGGGCACCCACGGATAGTTGCTTTGTTGGAAATTGCACTGACCTAGCTCTTCTACCCTAAGTGGCCTTCTGGGGCCATCTGGTTGACCTTGTTACAGTTCTAAAGAAGGAATGGCTCTAATAGCAGGTTTTTCCCTTAGCCAGGCCCTCAGCCAGGCCAACAGCCCCCTGTAGCATCAGTGAGCATGAGCGGCGGCAGCCCAGGCCCTGCCCCTTCCTCACTTAGTGTGTCCATGCTGACGCCTCTATGGGCCTCTGCTCCTGGCCGGTTCTGATGAGCACGTTCACGTGGGCTGAGCGTGGCTGGCTGACTGGCTGGCGCATCCCTCAACCCTGGGCAAAGCTGCAGATTGCACGAGGTGGTGGGAGAACCACCGACTTCACCACCAGGATCGATCTGTAGGGAGGAGGTGCCCAGGTTTCCTGTTGCCCTTGGGGGAAGGGAAGGGAAGGGCCGTGGGTGGGGAAGTTGAGCCTGTGGTGCAGGCCTGGGTGACACCTTGCTAGTGCCCTCTTGGGTCTAGTTTTTAATGACCTCAAGTTGTTCCTGGCCTGCGTTACAGGAGCATGCCCTTCCATCAGCATAGCAGGGCTTGCTCTTTTTTCTCCCTCCCTCTTTCTGTCTGAAGTCTTTTGATTTCTTTCTTTCTCTGTTTTGTGTGCCAACCAGGAAATGGCACTAAGTGCAATTCTGCCTCCCCTGCCTGTTGCCTTGTTCCCGCCTCACCTCACTCCACAGGGGGCTGCTGAAACAGTCCGCCTGACTCAGCATTAGGCATTACAGAGGGTCCAAGGTGCATGTGAAACGGCCCCTGCTCATAGGAAGTTCACACTCTAGGAGGTTCTAATTAGGACTTATAGACAGATGCACAGAATGTAGGGACTTAAGTCAATATGGAAGGCCCATAGCTGGAAGGAGCAGTCAAGGGGTAGGTGTGGCCACTTCATGACAGAGAAGGGCTGCAGGAACAGTTTGATCCAGGGACAGATGTGCCATAGGAAGCCATGCACCACCGTGTGGCCGCCAGGTCCCTGAGCTGATTTGTTGGCAGAGAGCAGTGGCTGGGATGCTTAGGGGCTCCCCGGCTGCCTTCATAGCTCTGTCCTCTGTTTCAGCGTCTGCATTTCCCGAGGACTTCTCCATTCTAACCACTGTGAAAGCCAAGAAGGGCAGCCAGGCCTTCCTGGTCTCCATCTACAATGAGCAGGGCATCCAGCAGATCGGCCTGGAGATGGGCCGCTCTCCTGTCTTCCTCTACGAGGACCACACGGGGAAGCCGGGCCCAGAGGATTACCCCCTCTTCAGGGGCATCAACCTGTCAGATGGCAAGTAAGTGAGCACCATTCAGCAACCCAGTCCTCCTCCTCCTCCGACCCAGGGCTGGGGTAGGCACGCCGGACGGCTGGCTGCATGGTGCTGAGACACCACAGGGGGAGAGAGCGCTGGGCTCGGGGTCCTGAGAGCTGGGTCCCAGTGCCGGTGGCTTTGGAGCATCTTCTCCCTGGGCCTCCATTTCCCCTTTGTAAAAGCACTAAAGTGCATCATATGTTAGCCATCCAGTGTCAGAGGAGAGGAGACAGGGGAGGTCATGTGGTGATACCTGACTTGATTCAAAAAGAAGCACAGACACATTAGATGTGGGGTGGTTTTTGAAAAGTCCTTTCCAGAAGTATGTTGGCTGCATACCTAACCCCTGAGGCCACATGCAATGAAGGCCTTCAGGAGGTGATCCCCATCTTTCTCACCGAGCACTTTATGTGGATCCCTCAGTCCCAGCATTTCCCGGCAAACCTGGTCTTCTCCAGCAGCCTCCGGTTTGCTGTGGGGGCTCCAGATGGTTCACTTAAAGCAGCGCCTCCATGTCTTTCTGCACTTGATCCGCCTGTCCTGGTTCAGAGCCTGTGCTCGGGGCTTTTCCACGAGCTTGTGGGTTCAGACAGCTGCCCTCGTCTGAGAGTTGAGAAACCTGAGGCTCCCAGAGGCGTGGGGCGCACCTCACGTTGGTGTGCTGTGTGGCTGGGGTTGGCACCCAGACGTGTCTGATTGCAGAAGCTTGGCCTCACAGAGTCACCTGTCTGGTGACATGAGCCCCCCTTTACCCACCGGTTGTATGTTTCTTTGCAGGTGGCACAGAATTGCGCTCAGTGTCCATAAAAAAAATGTCACCCTGATCCTGGACTGTAAAAAGAAGGCCACTAAGTTCCTGGACCGCAATGACCACCCCATCATAGATGTGAATGGCATCATCGTGTTTGGCACCCGCATTCTGGATGAAGAAGTGTTTGAGGTAAGCGGGAAAGGCAGGCTGTCCCACGGGCTGGGTGTGGGGCCTCAGCTGCTCCAGCTGTCAGACGGGGTCACAAACGCGGCAGCTTCCTAGTGGCACAGAGGACGGGAGGGTGAATGTGGCATGCACTGGCACTGCTTTCCTCATAGGAAGGGCTGGCTGTTGGGGTATCAGTCCAGTGGGAGCAGGGGCAGCATGGGGTGCAGCCCTGCTGGCCCAATGAGGACAACCGGGTACAGACCCAAGCAGCCATCGCTGTGTGGAAACGGGAGGGCTAGGAACCGGTGCGTGAAGGCCTGTCTGGGGGGCCCTCATGCAGGGACAGGAAGGGGCTGGAGGCTGGGTGCTGCTGGCACTGCCAAATCTAAACCACTCATGGAGACACACCCTCTGAGCATGCTGCTGACTAGACTCACCCAGAGGCCCAGGATGAACCGGGCTGCCCTGGGCCAGTCAGGAGGCTGCCCTGGGGCTCTCGTGGGGAGCTTGGGGTCACACAGACCAGGATGGAGTTTTTGCTGGTGTAGACCTCATGCTGGTGGGAGGATCCAGGTAAAGCAGATAATGTCAGGGAGCTTTAGGACTCATTTGTAAAACATGGTACCAGTAATGGCGTCTCGGGAAATGCTGAGGAGCTTACCTGGGCTCACCTATGACGCACTCAGCTTGTGTACCTGCTCAAGGAGCCAGGGTCCCTGCTGCCACATTTCTAGTGTGGACGCACTGATTTGGAGGGGTGGGAAGGTGTGCGGGGGCCGATAGCCCGTGGCAGGTTTGGGTTAATTTATCATGCCGCAGCTTTTCTGTGTTGTGCCAAATCTTGGTAATTTCTAGTGCTTTTTGTGTGCTCACAGTGGGCCTTTTATTGGAAAGATTCAAGAAAAATCTCTTATCTAAAAAAGTTAGGGTCCCTGAGTTTCTAACTCAGCTAGAAATGCATGACAAATACATTCAGAATCCACTGCTGTGGGAGAGAGAGGTCAGGGCTGGGCTGGAGTCCCGGCACCACCGTTTGGCTGCCTGGCCTGAGACTCAGTGTCCCCGTTTGACAGTGCCTACCCCGTGTCGTGTGTGTGTGTGTGGGGGGGGGTCGGGGGGGGGGCGCATGCACATGAATGGCCCACGGCCAGCATTCTGTAACTGGTCCCTACTGTTGTTGCCAAATGGAAACAGTTTAGAACTTTGTAAAAGAAGCAGCTCTCCGGTCGCCCAGCCCATCTCCCTTCTCTGTTCCTCTTTCTGACCATGCGACTCTCACGGGCAGCGGCCGGCAGGGGCGGGTTAGGAATGTGTGCTGAGCTCTGGAGGGCCGGGCTTCAGGTCCTGGCATTCGATTGCAGGGAGAGCGGCTGCCAGGAAGCAGGGATTTTGTTGACCACAAGTTGTTCACGTTCCGAAGGAGATGATTTCCTAGCCCGACTTTCCTGGCTGTTGTTATATCCACTCATGTTGGAAAATGCGGCCTGTTTCTTAATGACCAGTAGAATATGGTAATGCCTTCGGTGGCTCCGGACCTTTTTTTTTTTTTTTCCTTATGGGGCAATGGCAAAATTGAGTGGGTTGGCCTCCTATTCCCAGCCACCTTTTTATCTCTTGGTAACTGAGACAGAATTTCAAAATAAAAGGGAGTTAACTCCTTACCTTCTAGCGGAGTCAAAGTGATGTTACTTGGCATGTTAACGACTTGGCTTCTAGAGAAGGCTCTTTAAAAGGAGGGGCCGGCACCATTGAAAATGGTTTCTCCAGCACCACATTCTTCCCCTGGAAGGATGACTTCCTCTCATTAAGGGCCAATTTGTCCTGCAGCCCTGCAAGGGATTCTGGGAATGCTGGTGGCCGGCCAAGCCGCCCTGGTAGCACACCCGGAATTCTGTGCTCAGCTCTGCTTCCAGGATTTGCCAAACTCTGGGGTCTGTTGAGGGGACTGGGTTTTTTCCTGGGGGGGGTGGTGCCACCAAGGCCCCCTTTGTTCATAGTGAAGCACTGTTGAGGGGGAGAGCTGGGGATGGTGACGGTCAAAGCCGAAAGACACTTCCCTGCAGAGCAGTGCCCAGTTTTAGCTGGAATGGCCCCAGGCCCCGGGCTTCCCTGAGTGTGTGGCTAAAGTGGGTGTCAGCTGCCCCTGCTCCCTTGGCCTCCCCAGTTCTGGTGTGAGCTTGGCTCTGATGAGGCCAGACTGTGGTATAGGGGACACTGGACATTCTAGTCCTGTCCAAAGCCACCACCACAATGTTCTGGGAAGTTGCGTGTCCCGTGAACTGTCTTCTTTCCTGGGGTGTGCCTGTGCCCTGGGCCCAGTGAGCAGTTGAGAGCCCTAGGGCATCACTCCTGTCCCCTGACGGGGAGTAGGTGCTGGGCAGGCAAAGGGCCCACTGTGTGGGGAGTTCGGGAGCTGTTCTTCAGACCCTGGCACAGAGCAGTGCTGCGGCCTCTTAGCAGGAGAAGTCTTGTTTTCATGCAGGGCTCAGGAATGAGCTTTGTGTTTTCGGAAACACAGGCAAGGCTGCCAGGGAGAGCGAGGGCGTCTGGCAGGAGGTGGGCAGTGGTGGTTTTTCTTCAGTGGCGAAGCTGGGCGGGAGGCCGGTCAGGGTCTGCACTGGCCGGCAGGGCCCTGTGACAACATGCCCCTCCTATCAACCCTACCCACCTGGGAAGCCAGCACCAGAGAGGTTGAGTAACCTGCAAAGGTCACCCAGCAAAGCTTGCAGTGGGGTGGGGCTTGTCCCCAGACCTGCTGTTGCCAAGAGTCCAATGGACTGCAGATGCAGTTGTCCCAGCAGCCCCTGTGTCTATCTGGCCACCTGACTAAGGAAACCAGGACTTCAGAAATCGGTCCTGACCTTCGCTAGCCAGGGAGGTCCTGGGTGGCTGCTTTGTTCCCATGACCCTGCACACACCCCAAGGATGTCAGAGTCCCCTGGTCCATGGGTTTTTGTAACCCTTTAAGAAGGAACCTGTAAGAAGTAGCCAGCATAAGTCATCTACAGGAGCAGTAGCTGCCAGAGCTGGTCTTCCCTGTGTGGCTGGTGACCTCACCTGTTGAGCCCAGCCCAGGCTGTGTCGCAGGCAACGATCCAGGGGACCCTGCTCACCGCTCCCTTGCTCTTGGCTCCTGTGGGGACCTGGCTGGCCGGCATTGTAGGTGGAGGGGTGTGGAGAGATGGGACTGGGAAGTAGGTTGGGGGGCTTCTGCTTAGGGCTGTGCCATGTAAGGATCCTCCTGGGGTGAGCTACCAGCAGGAGAGGGCATGGAAGAGGAGGCCACCCCCTGGACTGGGGAGCCAGTGAGTTCTGGGCCAGGAATCAAGTCTGCTTCAAAGCTCTTGAGTGTTCGCAGGGGTAACAAGACCAAACAGACCATAAATTGGGCCTTTCTCTGTAGGACCCCCCAGTGCCTGTGGGAAAATGATGGCGTGCACCTGGGTGATTGATGGCGCTGGTCGTCTGCCCCGCTTTTGGCCACTTGGAAAAGGACGCCATGGCTTACCTAATGCCCACATCCCTCTTGCCAGGGGCCTGGCTTTTCCACTGACATGTTCTTTCCTGGAGCTCAGCTTTCCCGAGGCAGGCACAGACGGGGCCGCTGCTGCGGGGTGCTAGCTTAGTGATCACGAGGCGGCCTGGGGTTCCTTCCTCAACCAAACGGTGACTGGCATCCACGCTGAAGGCAAGAGAACGGCGCTTGGCCCCAGAGACACAGGTCCTCACTGCCCAGGCTGTGACCTCTGAGCCCACAGGAAGCAATGCTGTCACCCACCACTTGCTGAGCACTTGCCAGGACAGCCAGTGCAGGGACACATGGGGGCGGAGGGTGGGGGAGGCTCAGGAAACTGCATTTAGTGGGCTTCAGAGCCGGTGGGTGGGCATATAATTGGGCAACGGAGGGATGGAGGGGAGCTGAGGAAATGCCAGAGACAGATAGACAAGCCAGCGTGTGGAGTGTGGCGGTGTGACTGGAGGCCCAGGCCTGGGTACAAGTGCATGTGCCCTGTGTCCTGGGACTGTCTGCTGGAGATGCTCTTTATGAGAATGGAATTGGCACGTCTATATGGGACCCGAAACATGCAGTCCACGGGCACTGTGCTCACACCAGGTCTGCCAGGCCTCCCACTGCTGTGCCAGTTTGACCTGAACTTATCTGTGCAGAGGAGTTGCAGTCACAGTCCAAGGGTGATGAGTGGGGAGTTTGAGGTGCCTTTTGTCTCTGGTCCAGGTGCAGGAAGGGCTGGGCAGTGGGCAAGTGTGGGCCTGGGCTTCTGCCCGGTGCCCATGGCTGGCCGCCTGCATGCGGGAGCTCAGTGACGTAGCAGCGTGCCATGCTGATGTTCACGTCAAGGGACTTTCATCTGGAATCCCATCGTGGGTGGTCCGGGGTTTTCAGGGATAGGCGTAGCTCTGAGGATGTGCCCCGCTGGACTGGCTGGGGTCGTGCTGGGTGCTCATGATCGTGGGAGCCAAGCAGCTGGGCTGCGCTTTCTCTACCAGGAAAGGATGTCACTGTGCGGTGACCTGTGGTGCTGTAGTGGCTCCAGGGGGAGGGCACAGGCACGGGGATGGATTGGGTCACATCAGAAGGGAAGGAGGGTGGACCGTGCTCCTAGGGGAGCAGGGTGCTGTGCCTGAAGTTTCTGGATGCTGATCCCGCAGTCTCAGCTACAGTTGACGAGTGTAGGGGCAGAGGTCAAGGGCAACCCACCCACCTGAGCCTGAGAGCTGCTTGTGTGGGCCACTGGAGGGCCAGGGTGTCCCAGCACATGCTCGGGGCTGCTGCTTTTTCATGATCAGCTGTCAAGGGGGCTCTGGGGAGCAGTGACCAAGCTCTGGCCCCCACTTATTATGCTCACGGCTTTGGGCAAGCTTGGACACAGGGCTGCTAGGCTTGTGGTGAGAATGAAAGGCGACAGTGCCCGACAAACCCCTCAGCACGGGGACCACAGCCAGCAACCCCCCGCCCATGGGCGTCCCTCTGTCATTCAGTGATGTTGTCTGAGGGGGTGGGGAGGGAGGTGCTTACTATTAGCGATATGCTGATAGTGATTAGTACTACTGTCATTATTACCATCTTTGTCCCAGAGATGGGAGATGCAGAGAGGGGCGGGAAGGCCCCGCACGCTCAGTGGGTGTGGGTAGCTGGCCTTCAGTGTCATTTGCCGGGTGACTTGTCGGTGGGTTGAATTTGTGAGGAGACACCTCTGGGGAGGACACACAGGGACGGAGGTGGGGAGGGCACTCCCAGGGCTGGCTGTTGGCTGGGTGAACCGCCCTGGAAGCCCTTTGGTGACCTTGAAGGAAAGCCTGCTCGGGGCCCGTGTCCCGGGGTTGGCTGTCGTTTGGAGGCCTTTGCTGGTCCTGCTCTGGGTCCTGACCTCAGAGCATGGAAAATCTACCTCAGATTCGCGCTCCTGCCCATGTTGTCCTGGGTCCCTGTGGAAGCGCTCAGCACTGGAGGACAGGTGCCGTGGGGGCTGTGCCCACAGCCTCTGCACCCCAGGAAGCCCAGGCGGTGGGGCTGTGCTTCGGACGGTCTCCTGGTGATGCATCACAGCAGCCTGGGAGACGCACGGTGTGTAAAGCCACCTGCCCAAGGCCACACAGCACAGAAGTGCCAGGTCAGAGCCTTTCTCTGCATTCTCAGGGAGGGGGAGGCGCTGATGTCAGCCTCCCGTCCCTATCCCTTTGGTGTGTCCTCCTCCAGCCCTACAGAACCACTGCCTGCCCACTCCTCTTTCAGGGGTGACGCTTGGCCCCTGATTCTCTGTCCTTCCTGGGTTCTAAGGCCTGTGAATGTCGCCATTCAAAGTGACCTCTCATCCAGGCAACTAGTGTGGGCCTTTGTCTGTGACTGGCTGGTCATCTCAGTGTCCAGGGCCACACAGTTGACAGGGAAAGGACGTGAGACCCCTGCCCGTTACAGAGTCTCATGGGCTTTTGAGGAGGTGTGCTGTTCATCTGGCCTCTTGACAGTGGCTCTGCTGCCCTGTCACCCAGTCTGAGTTCGCCAAGCTGGTTCCTTGTCACTGCAGCCAGCTTCAGGTTCCAAACTCCTCCCCACCCCTGCGCCCTGGTTCCCTGAGAAGACTCGGCAGTGACATTTCCCAGACTGCACCAGGGCAGGCGTGAGTAGACCCAACCCCAGGAACCTGGAGCAGCCATTGGCTGGTGGCACAAGTGAGAATTGGATGGGGACTCGAGGGGTCCATGTAGTGGGGGAAGTCACAGGCAGGGATGGGGAGGCGGGGCCTTGGGGACAACAGGAAGTAGTTTGTGATCACATGGAGCTCTTTAACACTCACCTAAATGGTGTTCAGCTCACTCTCACGCTCCATGGGTTCTCAGAAGTCATGGAAAAAATGATCTAGCCCTCCCCTGGCTGGGGCCTCTGCTTTTCCATTGTGTAACTCATGGATGAAGAATATCACAGCCAGGTGTTAAATATGATGTGTTTGGGCCACACGAGCTTGAATAAGGGAAGCAGGTGGCCTTTTATGTGTGAAGTCTCCCAGGATGTCAGGAACTGGCTCGTGGAGTGAGGGGCCTGTTGTCCCCTGGGCACTGCGCTGGTCATAGCCAGCAGGCTCTCATGTGCCCTGGGGAGGAAGCATTGTCGGATGGACAGTGGTGGTCTGTGTGTGTGCATATCCCAAGTGCTCTGTGTGCGGTCCCGACTCCCTGTTGCTTGTTGGGGATGCAGGTCTGCTCCAGGCCCTGCTCACAGAGGCGGGGCAGGTTCCCCCTCCCAGCAGCCTTGACCCCAGAGTGGCTCCTCTTCATTGTACAGGGAGGAAACTGCAGCAACACCTTGTGGTAATGACCTGAGTTTCACTGGGTTGGGGTGGGAACCCAGGTGTGCGGCCTCCAGAGCACTCCCCGCCGCCTCCCTCTGTCCCATGAGAGCCCAGCTGGGGAGCCCCTGTACGCTCTAAGCTGCAGGTGGTCACATCCTGGTGAGCTGATGGGCACACTGACCCATTCTGGGCTGCCTTTTGTACGGATGGTGCAACCTCGTGGCCAGAACCCGCTGGCTGCATGAAGATCAGTGCTTTCCTCGTGGTTTTGCTCCACAAACAAGCTTGCTTTCCAACCACTCTTCCCACATCCCCAAACAAGAAGCATTTGTCTTCTCAGATTATCTGTCTCCCTTTACGAGTGTGAAGTGCTCTGGCTAAAATGAGGCTACAAAATCACAGGAAAGCCAAGCACGGGACTCCCGAAGATCTGTTGGGTTGGAGGGGAGGGGCCGTGGTGCGAGCCAGGCTGGCTCCCCCCCCCCCCCCCCCGGGGACACAGGGTTTCGTTGAGAGGAGGAATGCAGCATTAAATGGCACGGAGAGGGAATGAGAAGTGACAGCGCAAACACGCCAGGCTGGGAAGTGCCAGTGGGAGAGCCGCCTTCATTTGGGCAAACTGGACGTCTTCCGTCTCCACAGTCCCTGAGGTTGCAAAGCTCTCCAACGAAAACGGCAATTTCCTCTGCTCGTAGCAGAAGTGCCGGCTGGATGAAACCTCATTAGCGGAAAAGGCAGAACTGATTCCCTCAGCAAAATGCTCCCGGCTCAGCGAGGGCCAAGGACAGCATGCGTCCTGCTGTGTCCCAGCGGCTGGTGGCCTCTCTGGCTGCCTGGCTTGTCCTCATCAGGAAGACGGGCCACTAATTGCTGCCCTGGGCACTGAAGCTGGGCTGTGCAGCACAATGATACTGGGCGTGGTGGCAGAATCTTCTAGGAGTTCAGCAGAGCTCTAGCAACCTGGCAGGGGCAGAACTAGGTGCATTTATAAAAGGAGAAAGCTCTGATCATCAGTGAGCAGGGATGGAGAGAGCACGACAGGCCCCTGCTTCTTGGGGTACCACCGGGCCTGGGGTTGGCATTTAGAGTGCAACTGAGTGATCAGAGGGCTGGGCCAGGGGGACAAGATGGGGGATCAGGCCATCCTGTGTTCACGAGGCCCGTGGGCTGCTGCCTGCCCCCACAGGAGGGCTGCCTGGTGAGGTAACAGTGTCATTTGTGGGAGCTGGGAGCCAAGGTTGTCCTGTGTGCGGGACACGGTACGTGAAGGTTCCCAAAGGGTCCTGGGGTGGTAACTGCAGGGCCACAGGCAGTGATTTGGGAGCCCCCACTCTGTGCCCTTTGATGAGAGGCCCCCTCCATGAGCCTTAGTTGGTGCGTGTGTGACATGGGACAAGAGAGCAATGAGTCTACAAGTCAGCCCTGGAAAGGCTGTGAGGACAGGTGAGGGCTTGTCTGTGCAGCACCTGGAAGGGAACGAGGAGTAGGTCTCGTCCAGATGCAGTGTGGACGGGGGACGTGAAGGACGGAGGCTGCATGGGGCAGTGCACCTCAGAACGCCTACAGTCCTCAGGGACAGGGGCTTCCTTTCTGTGTTCATACAGGTGGAGGTCAGCTCCTTTGCGTTGTATATGCGCACACATCAAACAATTCTGATCCTGCCAGTGGGCCACGGGCTTGTGAGTTTGGGGCGGCCAGCCTCACCAAGCTGGTGCCCAGCTCCCAGAAGGCCAGTTAGGTCCTGAGGAATTGCAGGCTGGGGGCCTCACTGTGTATGGTCCTTGTAGCCAGAGGTGAGCATCTCTACTCAGCCCAGGGCTCCAGACTTCAGCCCCATTCCCCTAAAATACAGGCCCCCTAGCCCCATCTGCCTTGCTGACCGTGCCCTCTGGACTTTGTTTGCAGGTCCCCAGCATCTTTCACCAGCAGCCGCTGTGACAGGCTCTGCCAGGAAGGGGCTCTCCCTGAGTGAGGCTCAGGCTCTGTGGTTTAGAGCTTGGGGGTCACTTCACAGAAGGCATGAAAATGCTCTCAAAACAACCATGAAATTGTGATCGTTCCATTTTATAATTGAAAGGTCGTGTGTAGCAGACTAGGGCCAGCCAGGGGGTGTGATGGCTTCTGGGAGCCCTGGGTTGTAAAGGGTCCTAAGGTTGCATCTCGTTTCAACAAGAAAAAGTGCAATGGGAGACGAGATATGTGCAAAGGGCTGCATGTCCCGCCCATACCTGTTCACTGATATTCATGCCGTAGTCTCAGTCTGCTCATGGCCTGGTGCTGGACCGGTGCCCTGGGATTCGGGGACACGGGGAGGTATGGACACGTCCAGGCCCTTCCCCGGACACTACGTAGCACAGCGTGCTGCTGCTGGCCCAGGGGCATGCTGAGTGTGAGCGGTCACGGCTGCCCCCCAGAGGTCCCCAGCGCTTCTTTCTCCCAGTGACTGCATTTGGAGAACATATATTCACATGTCAGGACGCCAGTAGGAGGAAATATTTTATTTGACTTGGACGAAATTTGAACTAGAAGTCCTGTTGCTTAATAAAAACGTGCGGTTTTGATTCACAGTTCCTGTTACATGGTTCTCTTCTGCTGGAGTTTAAAACGGGGTTCCCAGGAGCCCTGACATCCAGAGGGAGGAGGGGGGACTGAGAGAGAAAGGAGGGTGGGAGAGGAGAAGGAGAAGGATGGAGCTTGGGCAGCTCCACCAGCCCAGGCAGATGGGGAACAGCAGGCGCGGGGCCTCTGGCTGAGGTGGGAAGTGCTGAGCTGTGCTCCGAGGCCCCGGTGCTGTTGGGGGGCCCTGGAGCTGGGGTGCAGCAGGCAGCTCACTACTTCCCTTCTCTCCTCCAGAGGGAGGCGGCCATGACGGGTTGGCAGAGGGGCTGCAGGCAGTGACAGGCGGAAGGAGGTCCATCTGTGGGTGCTGCCAGTGCGGGGGACCAGCCTTCAGAGGAGGGGCAGTGTGCTTGAGAGCCGGTGCATGGAGCCATGTCTGCCTGAGGAATTCTGAGCTCGCTCGTCTGGGGTTTCAGATCTGAGTTTGGGGGGCTGTGTATTTGGACCCATGCCTCAGGGGTCAGGGGGGATGGGCCTATTTTGGACTCTAGGATGGTCACCCAGTTCTGCCACTGAGTCACCCCCACTTCTCTCCCTCTCTGGGCTAGTTTTCCCACAGAACCTTTGGGAAGCCAGGGAGGGTGATGGGTCCTGTCTCCCAAGGCTGTCACCACTGGCACCTTGCTTCACAGCCCGGGAGGCCACCCGGGGACCGACCCTTTGTGACTTTGGGTGGCTCCTTGCTTAGGCCTGGGGTTCAGACATGTACAGGATGGGCACTATGTCTCTGGTCAAGGTCACAGCACCATGTTCTCTTGCCTGTGCCTCTGTCCTTCAGGAGTGGAACATGCCTTCACTGGGCCACAGCAGGGCCAGGCATGGGAGCAGGAGCCACCCCAAGCCTCTGGCCAGAAAGAGGTGGCGGGCCTCATGGGTGCATCAGTGACAGCCTGGTGACTATGGGGGCTGGGTGAATTGTTTATGTCCCCGTCTTAGTTCTTATGATTAGAATTGCTGGGTCATATGATATTTTATCTCTTTAAAAAGAAACCCCACCCTACTCCCATGGTTTGGGGTGATGGAGAAAGAGACAGGGACTCTCTAAGCCCTCACAGTTTAGGGTGGAGGAGCTTACAGGCTGAACTTACCACCCATAGCAGACGAGATCTCCAAGCACGGGTCTCAACAGGTGTCGATGGATGGGTGGGTGGGTGGATGGTGGATAGATGAGGGATGAGTGGATGGAGGGAGATGGATGGATGGATGAGTGGATGGATGACGGATGAGTGGATGCTGGGTGGATGGGTAGGTGGATGGATGGGTAGGTGGGTCGATGTGTGGACAGTTGGGCAGGCTGGCCTGGTGGAGGTGGTCTTTGGAAGGAAGACTGGCTGAGGACAGGCTCCTCCTCTCAGGCAACAGGCTGGTCCCTGTGCTCCCACATGAACCCTGGGTGCTGCTGCTTATTCAAGGGCTTCTGTCCTTTTCCAGGGTGACATCCAGCAGCTGCTCTTCGTGTCGGACCACCGGGCAGCTTACGACAACTGTGAGCACTATAGCCCCGACTGTGACACCGCTGTCCCTGACACGCCCCAGTCGCAGGACCCCAACCCAGATGAATACGTGAGTCAGCTCGGGCTGGGTTCACGGTGAGGGCTATGGGCCAGGCTCGCGAGGTGGGCGTGGAGGTGGAGGGACCCAGTAGCCGTGGGACCCCCCCTTTTAAAGAAACCCACCCAGAGAAAATAAGGATGGAATCACTGAGGCTGGTTGAGAACCCTCTCCTTTGGGCTTCCAATGGGGTTTCCAGTTGACAAGGCCCAGGTGTCTCCCTTACACTCTGGCTTATAATCTGAATAGGGGATCTGTGAGCAGAGATGCCATAGGTGCCCTTGTGGGCTGGGTCCCCTGGGGAGCTGTCTGGAGCCAGCCTTGGAGAAGGGAGCTGAGGGCGGGCTCTCATTGCAGAAGAAGGGGTCCTCTGACCCCCAGAGTGACAGTGACTCTGAAGAGCAGCCTCGTCCCGAGTGTGTCAGGAGTGTGCGCCTCACTGTGACCTGCAGGTCTGCCTTGCTCACTGCCTGCACTCACCCCACAGCAGTGCTGAGCGCATTGTTTTTGTGACTTCCTGAGCCTCCCAGGGAGAGCCCTCGCCCACCCTGTTCGCATCGACTCCCTTTGCGCTGAGTGGTGCTCAGTCCTGCTCTGCAGTCTCCTCCCGACCCATCAGACAAGAGATGGGGGCCATCAGAAGCTTTGGGTCCCCAGCCCAGGCTCCTGTCACTACCCTGACCGCTGCCTGGACGGTGCTCCCTCCTAAGTCCTGTAGTCTTGGCTTCCTGTCCATCCCTTCCTAGCTCCTGGTGTGGAAATGGTCCTGAAGAGGGTGGCATCCCCTGTTGTGCTTTGGGGGGATCCTGAGTGTCAGTGGCATTGCCGGGAGAGCCCATAGTTTGGCTGGTTTGGCTGGCCCTGGGGCTCTAAAGGGTAAAAATGTCTGGACCTCTTAGGTCTCAAGTTTCTTTGAAGGGGACCTGGAGTGCCCTGTTTGCTCTCTTGGACTCCTCATGGGGCTGGGTCAGCTGCCCAAGAAGCTGGAGGAGGGAAGAAGCCCTTTATGGGTCCCACCAGGATTCATGCCCACAGCTGGGCATGGCTGAGCCTGAAATGTGAACAAGAAAGCAGGCCAGCCTCCTGCTGAGGCCCTGCCTTCCTCACGAGCCCAATCTACTTCCAGTACCCGGAAGGAGAGGGGGAAGGTGAGACCTACTACTACGAGTATCCCTACTATGAGGACACGGACGACCCCGGCAAGGAGCCCGCACCCACCAAGAAGCCTGTGGAAGCTGCTCGGGAGACCACGGAGGTTGCTGAGGTCTGGGCGGGTGCGCTGCTGGTCTCTGAGGCCACGGTGTGGGGGTGGGGGGACAGGACGAAACTGGGGGGCGGGTGAGTGTGGGGACCACTGGGTGATCCCTGGAGATTGGAGGTGACAGGGGAGGCTCACCAGGGAAAGGAGTGACTGGTTGATTATATGTGCTTTATGGGGGGGGGAGAGGTCTTGGGCAGAGCACTGTCGTGGTGATGTGTGACATAAGAGGATGTAAATGGGAAGGGGCACAGACCCCTCCCCACAGGCTGGCCAGGAGGCTGGCCCATATTGCTATAAAAGTCTGGAATGTTTGCTTTTTTCCTTCTAATTCTGAGATATGATTCACCCTTTTCAACCCTTTTCAAGTACGTAATTCGAAGGTTTTAGTCTGTTCCAAGCACCCTTTGGGCTGGGCTGCCTCCTTCCCAGGGGACCCAGGTGGCTCTGCATCCGAGGTCCACGGGACCCTTGGTTGCCTGAGAGGCCTGTGTTTTGCCACAGAGGAAACCCAAGACCTGGACCCCCTGCACCAGCAGCCTCCTCCCTAGCCCCGCCTCTCTCTACCCCTTCTCAGGAGCTGACTCCGCCCCCCACAGCAGCCCCTCCAGTGCCCGAGGCAGGTGAGGGAGCCAGGAAGGAGGAGGACCCCAGCATAGGGGACTATGACTATGTGCCCAGCGAGGACTACTACACGCCGCCCCCTTACGAGGACCTCAGCTACGTCGAAGGCATCGAGGATCCCGACCAGCTCCCCGATCACGGCACAGGGGCCGGGGCTCCCACCAGCGCAGCGGGCACTGCCAACGCCTCCAACGTAATTGCTCTCCTGAGTGGGCTGGGGCTGGACTGAGGGGCCTGGCGTGGCCACTGCTCCCGGGGAGGCCAAGCGAGGGTTGGACTCACCTCCCTGCCGAGTCTGTCTCAGTGTCTTCAGATTCCCTTCCATCTGCAGAACTCCGCCCTACAGGCCTCAGAGTACAGGTGGAGACAGGTGACACAGCGCACTTGCAGACAGTGTCCCTGTCAGTGGCCTGGGAGGGGTCAGGCTCGACAGGTGCAGGAGCTCTGGGGCTCTGGACAAGCAAACGAGGTGTGAGGCGGCCAGCTCTGGGCATGACCTTTCCCATCAGGCGGACCTGGCCTGAAATCTCCGCCAGTGACCGTGGAAAGTGACGTCCCCTCTCCCCTACTCAGTGTTCTCATCTGCGATGTGGCACTAATGTGCCCGCCTCCTGGGGTGGTTGCCATGTTTTCAGATTAAGGAGGAAGTCAGCAATAGTGCGTGGTGTGTAGCAAAAGCTTAAAAACAGCCATTGTCTGATGCTGAGTCTTGATGGCCCCAGAGCAGACAGTTTGGGTTCTGATGTGTCCAAACCCCTCTGTTGTCAGGCATGGGATTGGGGACATATGGGCTCTGGGATGGAGTTCTGGTGGTGCCAACTTCCCCAGACGCAAGGACCAGTCTGGCGAAGCCCTGGTTACCAGCAGGTGTCAGGGGCAGTTTCCCTGTGGTGAGAGGGAGACGCTGTGTAAGGAGGCCACCAGGAGCCTCAGGAGCTCACCCAGCAAGCTAGACTCCAGGCTACTGGGAGAGGCCACTGTCCCTGGAGTCCCGAGGTGGTGGGGCCTGGAGGTGTGCAGTGAGGGGCATCTCTGTCCAGCTGCCTGGCATCCTCTGGTGACCCCTGCTGCCCCCTTCTCAGCCGGCTCCGCCTCCCGGGGAAGGGAAGGATGACCTGGAGGGGGAGTTCACGGAAGAAACCATCAAGAACCTGGATGAGAACTACTATGACCCTTACTACGACCCCACTGTCTCCCCATCGGAGATCGGGCCAGGCATGCCAGCCAACCAGGACACCATCTTTGAAGGGGTGAGGGGCTCCTTCCCAGGGGCCGGGGGTGGGCCTGAGGGCAGCAGGGTGGTGGCCTTGCTCGCCTCCCTGCTTTGTCAGCTTAATCAGCTTAATCACAGCTTTGCTGTCACCTTGGCCTTCTCGTCTCTCCTCCTCATTGTCTCTCCATCTTCATTTTACAAACCACAGATTGATGGGCCTCGGGGCGAGAAAGGTCAAAAGGGAGAACCCGCTATCATCGAACCAGTAAGGACATTCTCTTATCCTCTCTCTAACATGGGCGGGTGGGGGTGGGGGGTGGTCAGAGCTGGGGGGCCTGGCCAGACCCATGGGACCTCTGCACCCATAGGCCCTGGGCCACTGCAAGGGCTCCTGTGACCACATGCTGCAACTAGCTGACGCGCAGGTGGGGGACTGTTCTGGACCTTGGCTGAGGCGGTGGCTACAGGGTTTTGAGTTGGTCAGAAGCCCGCCCTGCACACTTAAGCCCAGTGCGTGTCACTGTGTGTCAGTTAATAAAATGAGACTCAGTTCCGAGTGGGACCCTCTGGAGGTTTGGAGAGGACGGGCCTAGGCTATGCCCCACCATGGCCGGTGGTGCCACCATGTGTACTGAGTTTGCTGGAACTGGTGAAATGTGTGTGGACCCACCGGGGGGATTTAGTAACACGGGCTGTGGTGAGGCTGCTGAGTAAACTCAGCTGTGCTGGGTAACAGGCTCCTGGTGAGCTAGACAATGACTGTCGATAATGTCATGTGTGATCCACAGGAAGGGGGTCCCAGGTGCCCCTTGTGGGTCGAGGCGTGTTGGTGGGGACCCTGCTAGCACCGGGATGTCCTTTGCCCTCAGGCAGCTGTGCCTGACTGGCAGCCCCAGGGTGCACCCCTGAGGGCGAGGTGCCACATGCTAGCAGGACCCTGTGGGCCAGGAGAAAGGTCTATCCCGACCATGTCCTGCATGTGATGGGAGGGGGCTGCTGTCCTGAAGCGTGCTGGTCACAAGGCTGGGGGTGCGGCGGTGGTGTTTGCTGCCAGGACCCAGCTCCTGAGGGCTGAGCTCAGGACATGACATTGGGGCCCCTCCCAGTGCCCTGCTGATGTGGGCTCCTGGGATGGAGCATCGCGGTGGCCTCTGTTCTCCGGGGGAACTGGGCCGGTTCCTTCGGAACCTTGACTGATGGCACATGGAGAGTTCTGATCTCCCCAGAGAGACCTGACGCCCCATGGCCAGGATGTCGGGACATGGTGGAGACTCCACAGAGCTCTCCTGCTTGGCCCAGGTCCCGGCCCACGGAAGCGTCTGGGGGGTGCAAAGCGGCCTTGTGCGCTCGGCGTGCTCCCTCGGGCCTGTCCCAGGGACGGGACCATCACCTCACTGGGCTGTGGTCACTGGATGGACACTCGTCCTTTTCTCAGACTGGGACATCTCCTTTCTGGCGCTCTCTGCAGGTCCAAGGACGACAGGGCTTGTCTGGGTGGGGGTGGGGGAGGGGGAGGGGGAGGGGGATGCAGAGGTGGGGCCCAGGGGACGCCAAGGTCAGGCGGCTCCTTGCTCAGCCATGTGAAAAATCCCGACACCAAATCTAAACAACTCCCCAGAGGAAGGACCCATGTAGCCCAGCTTGGGGGACCATCCCAGGAGCATGGAGTTTGGGACCCCTCTCCCACCACCCACTAGTGTCCCTGTTCCGTGGTCATAGCTGTGCTTCTCTCATTGGGGTGTAGGGATGGACAGTGACATTCCCAGATGGTTTGGGTCCCCAGGTGAACTTGCTGTTGACTTGGGGCACCTTTGGTGGCATCCCCAGGCTTCAGTGAAAGGGGATGTCTTACCCAGAAAGAAAGTGGGCACCCAGGGCAGGTAGGTGCCTAGGCCGTGCAGTGTGTGTTTGGTCCACTGGCTCTGGGGGCGCCTAGGCTGACACCTGCCTGGATACGCTTCCTGTTTGCTCCCATCCCCAGACCACGCAGCCTCTGCAAGGAGAAGCGAGTATCCCAGCTCCCGGGTGGGGTGGGGTTGGGGTGTGGGCAGGCCGGGGTGTCTGGCTGCAGGTTCCGCCTGTGGGAACGGGCCAGAGGAATGGAGAAGAGAGGGGCAGCCCGTGGGCAGCCTGTTTCGTCTTTGCTGGGGTAAGATGGGCCATCTGGATGCAGTTATAGGGAAGAGTGCCCCTCCCGCCCAGCCCCCAGCCTGTTTGGAGTGTCCATGGGCCCTTAGCTGCTGTCCCTGGAGGAGTCATGTAAACAGTTGGAGTTTCTCAACCTGGAGTGTTGCCAGATGTCCTCAAAGTCTCAGCTGCCATAAGCAGATGGCTGAGTCCTGGGAGATGCTGACGTGGTCTCACCTCTGACCGCACGGGCGTCCGTCCCCACAAAGGTTGGGTTGGGTTGGCTGCTTCCTCTCCCCCCACCCGCTCGAGACCTCCCTGTGGGAAATGTGACTCACTGTTGATAGAGCTCTGGGAACCAGCTCCTTCTCTCTGACCATCCCAGGGATGCGGCGAACTGCTTCCCACTCAGATCCAGCACCTTCTGTAATGTGTCAGCACCATCAGAGCTCCTTGAAAGGACAGGGCTCCACTCAGCCTAGTATTCAGGATCACTGGCATCGGGACTCCCGGCCACCCTGGGACCTCCAGGACCAGGAACCTAGACTCAGTGGTCTATGTTCCCTGGTGACCATCCATCAGAGACACACAAATCCCCGTTCCTGCCTTCACTGTGATTTAAAAAGCATTTTTGGTATGTGCCGTTGAGGATGTGAGGGACCTCTGTTAAGTTTGGCAGTGGCAAGGCCTTTTCTTAGTTATCCTCCCTGGCTGAATTTTGAGACAGGTGTCTACGCCCTGGTGAGGTTTCATTCTGCAGCAAGGCCACCCCCTCTGTTGTCATAGGTGTACTTTGGTGGTTGCCGCCAGGGCACTGCCTGGCGATGTCTTTGCCCAGGAGAACTTATGCATCACTCTGCTGGGCTCATTCGTCCAGCAGTTTCCAGCTTCCCTCCCGAGCTGACCTGTGAGATCCCTCCCGGCATCACCCCAGTGCCCAGCACAGCAGTTGGCATGTCTGGGCTGACAGCTGCAGACCTGGGCGCACTGCGGCCAGTGGCTTTTCTCCTGGCCCCCTCAGTTCTGAGCCTCCCCAGCTGCCTTTGTCAGAAGAGGAAATGGGAAAGCTGACTTTACAGAGCCAGTTGGATGAGCTCTCTGTGTACATCTCACGTACAAATGTTTCCCTGAGTGCACATCTGCGTAAACAGAGCCCATCTTCACAGCAGCTGGGGAGCCATGGTGGGTGGGGGCAGGAAGCTGGAGGGACTCTGCAGCCCCCTGACCAGAAGGCCCCTCTGGCCCGGTGCCTGGCCCCTGGGCTGAGCCATGGGCCTCTACTGGGCACATCCTCTTACACCCAGGAAGCAATTCTAGGCTTCACAAGAGCCCCATTCCCTTTCGAGGACAACTCCAGGGCACGGTGACATTGATCGTCCCTAGAGAGAAGCATTTGTGCTCCTCTGGTCTGGGAAGCAGAGCAGCAGGTCTGGCCCAGGGACAGTGCGGCCAGACCTCTGTCTGTGGCCCCTACCATAGCACCCCATTAACAGAGATTGCTGCTCAAGAGCCCTGCCGGGACGGTGGCTGCTGACCAAAGGTACCCCCAGTCTGTGGTCCTCCGACCTGCCCAACCTGGGGGTTGTCCGCACCATCAGGGTGTGCGGGGGGCCAGAGCCCACACTGGGTCTCAGGAGGGGATGGGGCACCAGAGCCTCAGACGTTGTCACCTTCTCTTCCAGGGCATGCTCTTGGAGGGGCCACCGGGCCCTGAAGGCCCCGCAGTGAGTGGTCACTTTTTATTTTCCTGACGTGTGGGAGGTGCTCGGGGGCAGGGGATCAGTGACACCCGTTAAAGCTCTGGATGGAAAAGAGGGGGCATTTGCCGCCTTTTGTGGACACCCCAGGACCCAGCACCTCATCAGCTCCTCCTGTACCCTCACTTCACCAGGAGGGGACTGGTGTGGCCTGTGGTTGTGTCTTTGAACTCTGCCCTGATTGTATTTTTAATTCTAGGGTTTCCCAGGACCTCCCGGAACAATGGGTCCTACTGGCCAAGTGGGTGACCCCGGAGAAAGGGTAAGGGCTGACTCAGCTGCCTGGGATCCTGTGCTACGCAGGCTCATCATGTGTCCCCTGCTCTGTGATGGGCATTGTCACACATGCACTTCCCTCTCCTAATGGCCCTCTTATTGGTTCCAGCCTCTTCAGATATGTAGGGAGGTTGACTAGTACTCTGCCCTGAGCTAGGGACAAGGGACACCATAAGAGTCAGACACATCCAGGCTGGCCCGCAGTCCCGCAGTCCCACAGAGGCTGCCAGCGGTCAGCTCATGGTGGGGGCCCTGTGGCCTTGCAGCTGCATGACTGTGACAACAGCAGCTGTGAGGGCCAAGGAGCTCGTGTGCTGTCCGTGCACCGCACGGAACCCGCGTTGATCCTCCCTCAACCTGAGGACTTGGTGAGCTTCAATCCAGCTCCCTCCGCCTTCCTTGTTGGAAATCAAGCCACAGACACAGGGGAGCTTGCTCAGTGCAAGGGGTCCCTGCAAGAGAGATGAGGGCTGAGCCCCAGACACTGCAATTTCACTCTGACACCTAGTGGGCCTTCGGGATACTGCAGCCCTTGTGGGTTCTCATCCGGCTTGGCTTTTTTTTCTTTTTCCTACTGGTCTAACGAATATTTTATGAGCATAATCAGATGAAGGGCCATTAATTGGCTAAGCTGTAGATGAGAGAGTCTAGGAGCATGAGTGTCCTAATGGACATTTGTCCCCAGGGCCTGACACATGGGCCAGAGCAGAGTTTCAGACGGAAAGTGGCTGTGTGGAAAGGTGGCCAGTGTCTGCCTCTAGGCCGCACGGCTGGGAGGCTCGGGGCTATTTGCCTTGTCAGGCGCAGGGGCTGTGTCGCAGGGCTCAGGGCGATATGGCCAGATGCCCGCAGACAAGGCGGGTGGGCACGATGCTAGCAGTGAGAAGGGAGGAGGCTCCCCTGTCCGAAGTGTTGGGATATTAATTGTAGGTAGGAAGCGAAATGACCCCATTAGCCACAGGCAAGCCTCTCTTTCCCGCCTGGGCCATCAAGGCTGAGGCTCTTATGACTAGTCATAGTCTTACCCACAAGGCCAGACGATACTTCTTATTTCACCTTGAACTTGGTGGCTGGAGCCAAGAAGGGGCCCCACAACTTCACTTCAGCTTGCTGGAATATCCACATCAGTGGTTTGTGTTCAGTGTCTTAAAAAATGGGCAGGTAGCTTCGAGTAGCTCCATGTTCCAGCTCAGGGGACCAAGTATTGACAAACCTTGGTGTTTGGTGAAGGTTTGCTGACTGTTGTTTCCCGGAGTAAATACAGGTTAAGGTTAGTGGCTGTGGGAGGACTCACGTCAGATTTCAAAACATTGGAAGGGCTCATGGGCAGCTCTTCTCCGAACTCTCATTCCTCCAGAGTCCCCGGGTATCCTCATTCTTCTGCTTTCACATTGTTTGGCATCAGTCTGGTTGTAGTTGAGAGGACAGATTGCAATGTGAGGGTGAAACTGCTTTCGCAGCCTCTGAGGCTGAATTGTCATGGCGGTGGCTGAGGAAGAGCTCCTTCTAGGCTGAGGGCCTTCGAAGATGGGGACCGTGGATGAGGGCTTCCAGCACCATATGGCATGTGGACAGGAGCACACACACCACACAGGCACCATGTAGACAGTGTGTCATCCCTGGGAGACATGCACCCCGAGTTTTAAACCAGGGGAGTTGATTTGGGGTAGACTCTGAGGCAGGAAGCTCAGCTGTGAGCAGCTGTTGACCTTGGATTTCCAAGAGGGAATCTGGGTGGCAGAATGTGCTCTAAATTTTTTTTTATAAACAGATTTTTTTTTTTTAATCTACTGGGAATTTGTTTCCACAATGGCAGGTAAGGGCAATTGAGCTGTAACCATTAGTAATGCAAACAGGTGTGCTCCTTTGACCCAGCAGTTCTGCTCTAGGGTTGGTCCTAAGAAAGGTGCCTGAATATCCATCGTGGCAGCCGGTGTCATACTGAATACTGGAAATGACCCACATGTGCATCGGTAGAGAATTGATTAAATAAATAGTGAGTCACCAGGCGTGGGAAGCTCCTCAGCCATTAAATAAAATGAGACCGAGCTCAGAAGTGGGCTGAGATGTGCAGCAAAGAGAAGGAACAAGCTGCAGAGCAATGTGTAGGAGATGATCTCATGTAGAAGGAAACATCTCCCAGGCCACACACCCTGTGGACAGGCAGACACGGCCCATTCCACGTGTTTGGTGTGTGCTTCCCGCTTCCTCTTTGCACATACAGAGCTCAGCTCTGTGTACTTCTGGGGAAGGAGAGGGACTTTCACTTTCCACTTACGTATAAACCTGTGTGATACGGCTTTTCACAGCACAGGGATTGCTTCTGCAGTGCAGAGTCACTACTGAGGAGAAAACAGGAAGGTGTCGGGCCAGGCCCCAATGGTTCCACAGCCTTCTGGGTGGTGTCAGAACCACCCTGTTCTTGGTCTTATATGGAATCAGGAATCTTTCTCGTTTCCTTGCTGGGACGTCGTGCTTGGTGTTGGTCACAGCCTTGCTTGAATGTAGCTGGGACCAGCACCCCAGAGCTCTGCGTGGTGGCTGACAGGAATCTTTCTCCCCTGGGAGACAGAGTTCAACTGCCATCTATGTGCAAGGCAAAGCTCACGTGCCCCATGCTTGTTGGGAGTCTTCCCGAATTAGCAAAAAAGCTGAGTGATGAGACGTACTCTGGAAATGGGCTGGCTCAGAGGAAAGTCTCACGTTCCCACAGTCCTGAGCTGGCTGGAATGGATGCAGAGACTATCAAGGGGAGTCTGTCTGGGATTCTCTTTAGAGACCAGGTGACCCACATTTGTGGAGGCCATAGTGTCTTCTGTGTACAAATGAGCTTTTTAATTGCTGGAGAGGAGTTTGTGTTCCTGTGGTTGGGTCCCCTGTGTGTGTCCCAGCAAGAGGATGCTTCGGCCTGTCTCCCAGCTGAGCAGCCCCGCATGGAGTTGGTGGGGCTGGATGTCAGCCCCTCGCTGACAGCAGAGGACGTGGGCCTTCGAGTAGCCAGTGCTGGCCTCCTTGGGGCTGCTCACCTGTCTGGTGTGTAGGCCAGGAAGGGGTGGCCAGAGTGCTGGGCACCTCCACCCCACCCCACCCCACTCACCTCTAGGAGTGTCGCCTCAGCCCCTCTGGATGGCAACCCCTGGCACTCCTCTGAGTTCCTCTGGACCTGCCCAGCCCTCCCTCCTTTATCTCCCTCCCCCAGAGGCCTCTCCTCATCCTTACCCCACAGTGATGCCTCCTTCCCTGGGCTTGGGATCTGGGACGTTCCATGACGCGGGGTCTTTCAGGGTTCTGTGCTTGTCCAGTGTACATCCAGCTGTGCCATGACTCCTGACCCCCTTGTGGGACCCCAGCCCAGCCCTGTCCATGCTGACCCAGCTCTCTTGGCCCCTCTGTCCACAGGGTCCTCCTGGGCGCCCAGGTCTTCCTGGGGCTGATGGGCTGCCTGGCCCCCCTGGGACCATGCTCATGCTGCCTGTGAGTATCCTCATTGTGTGTGTGTGTGGCGGGGGGCAGGAGGGGGTAGCTGGGGGGCTCAGGGCTCATAGTGCACTGCCTACGGGGCCCTGAGCCTTGTTTCTGAGGGGGACAACTCCCGGTCACAGCCTCACCCCAGCCTGGCCAACCATTGTCATAGAGGTAGAAGTATGGACACCAGGGATCAAGGTCCCCACCTCTCTGCTGGTGTCTGAGGCTGGCTCCCTAAATGGGGATGGAGGAAAGCTGTGTGACATTTGTCTCTGGGGTCAAATGCCCCCGTCACCACTCAGGCTCCTAAGTGGGTGTGCTGCCAGCTGGTCCCTCTGGGCGCCTGACCTGCAGCGACCTTGTGGGTGCAGGAGGCGGGCCATCTCCTTCATGGGAGCCCAGGCCCGGAGGAGACACGAGTCTTCTGGTTGATACCAGTTTCCCGTGAGCCCATGCTGCCTGCCCATCTGGTGCCGGGGCGCTGGGCCTGGAGCCCGGACCATCCCTGCTAGGCCTCCTCAGCGTGGGCGTTTGCACAGGCCTTGGCTTTTCCCTGCAGTCAACAGGGGCTGCGGGGTCTCAGGGTGAGATGCTGAACATGTCAGGGCTCCCCAGACATGGGGAGGGTCTCCTGGAGGCCCCAGGGCTATCATTGGCAGGTGGGCCTGGGGTGGCTGTGTGCTGGCAGAGTAGGGGATGGGCATGGGGAGGGGGCTGGGGCTAGAAGCTGCCCACCCTGACCCTCTGAGGCTCTGCTGTCTCCTCAGAGGCCAGTGGGCACTGACTCGATCCTGAGCTCAGTGTGGGCACCCACGTCAGTGTACCCTTGGTGACTCCCCATCTTATACCTGCAGTTCCGGTTTGGAGGGGGTGGCGATGCCGGCTCCAAAGGCCCCATGGTCTCAGCCCAGGAGTCCCAAGCTCAAGCCATTCTGCAGCAGGCCCGGGTAAGTGGTCCCTGAGCCCCTGAGGTGGGTGGGGAGGGCTGGGGAGCACAGAGCCCAGCATTCTGCAGCAGGCCCGGGTGAGTGGTCCCTGAGCCCCTGGGGTGGGGGGTGGGGGGGAGCAGGGACTGGGGAGCACAGAGCCCAGCATTCTGCAGCAGGCCCGGGTGAGTGGTCCCTGCTATGAGGCTGGGCTGAGCTAGACACCTCTGGGGGAGAGCCCCTCACAGCCTTTGCCTCCTTACCACTCCACTCTGCACATTAGCTGACCGTGAGCTGAGTTTCTAATTGATGAGACCGACTGCTGATTGCCTATGATGAGTGCAGACGGTGGGCAGGGTGGGCCCTCCTTCAGCAGAGCACCCGCAATGGGGCATCGCAAGGATCCGCTATATTAGCCCTTGTTTGGCCATATTTATGTGGCTCCCAGCCAGCAGGGTGGGTGCTAATGGTCAGAACGCATGGGTAATTGCAGGATGGCTGGAGAATCAAGTTGTTGCGATAGAACAAATTGCCCAACTGATGCAATCAGTGTGCAACAAACTCCATTACCTGCAACTGGATTCATTGACCGGCCTGCCTGCTGGCCTCTTAATCTGGGTGTATGTTAATAGAAGACAGATGGGTGGTAGGCATATAAGAGAATTTTGTTTTGTAAAAAACCTCTCAACATGGAGATGACATGGTGCATGGGAACGCATCGCACGCGGGGAGCAGGTACTTTAATGGGGCAGGTTGACTGTGCTGTCTGAGGGCCAGGGTGGGACAGGGCCAGTGGTGGGTGTGGCGAGTGTGTCTGGCAGGTGGCTGGGCTCTAACCGCTGCCACTCGGGCTGATTTAGTTCACACTCGGGAGGGGTCCCCAGCCACTGGAGGGCGCCAGAAGTGCCTCTCAGAATAAAATGTCACTCAGCACGGTGTGAAATACATTCCTCAGCCAGGGAGGCTGCGAGGCAAGCTCAGTCCGAGACAGAAGGGCTGGGGAGCAAGGAAGGAGGTCAGCAAGATGCTCTGAGTGCCCCAAGTAGAGGGAACCCCCTCAAATTGAGGAGTGGGCACCGACCTGGTTCCCACCGCTGCCGCTTCTGTTTCATTGTGGTTGGTGCTAGGAGCCCCAGAGGAACAAGGCGGGCCCTAGGGGGTCAGCTGGAGCCCCAAACCCCCTCTCCTGAGGCTCCGGTCCTTGTCCCCTCACATCAGCCTCTCCCGCCTGGCTGGTGTCACCTGTCAGGACCAGAATACCAGGCATTTCTCAGCTTACCCTGTTTTCTCTTGCAGTTGGCATTGAGGGGGCCAGCTGGCCCGATGGGTCTTACTGGGAGACCCGGCCCCATGGTGAGTCGTCAGCAGGGGGGAGTGTGGGGGGCACGTGGTGAGGGGGCTGGGACATCCTTCTTCACCCCCGCCTTCTAGTCTCCTACCTCCTTGTGGAAAGGACACAGTTTAAGCATCTTTGCACTGATTTTGTCACTGTCACCTGGGCAGGGTGAGGGTCTGTGGTGGCCGGGGGGGCTGGGAAGTCCTCCACACTTGGCTGCATTTTTGCCCTGACCCTGAGGCTACGAGCCTCTTCCTTTTAGGCTGTCAGCATCTTTTATAGTTGTACTTCCAAGGTCAAGACCACACAGCAGTGTGGGGGCAGACCCATGCCGCCAGCCCCCCCTGTGCACAAGCTGAGTGTGGTATGTGCCAGGCACAGGGCCTGCGAGCGGCTGTAAATGCATGGCACCTTGCCACTGCTGTTCCCTAGGAGGGGTGGACCTGGCCGCTGGCCCCGGGTCTGTGCCCAGTGTTGCCCCATCTGTATTGCGTAGGGCTGTTCTCCATCCAGGCATCTGGCCTAGCAGCAGGCCCGGAGGACGTCCACGTGTAGCCCTGGACCCAGGGCAGTGACACACTGGGCTCAAATTCATCCCAGAGAGAGAGAGACACCAGTTTCGCCTTGAGCTTTGTGGCTCTTGTCCCCTCCACTGTCCAGAGTTCTGTTCAAACCTGGGAAGAGATGCAAACAGTGAACCATTACTTCCTGTCTCGTGGTCTCTGGTCCCAGGCAGGCAATCCTGAGCGGTTTCTGGGGCCCCCACCCCGGCCACCCCTGCAGCCTTACCTGCTGAACATTCCTTAACCAGGGTGTCTCCCTAGGGCCCTCCTGGGAGCGGAGGTTTGAAGGGCGAGCCAGGAGACATGGGCCCTCAGGTATGTACACACCTGACCTTTGCTCTTTGAAGGGGTGTCTCCTGTGCACTGGAGGCTATGACTGGGGGTGCTGGTTTCCTAGGTGCTGCGTTTCTTCAAGGACGTTAGCAGGAATTGTTGCTAAATGCAAAGCTGGCAGCTGGACAGGAGTAACTGACACCCGCAGTGGGCCAACGGGGCCTGTGCCCTGCCCTGGGACTGCCTGGTTGGCAGCTGGGAGCGTGGGTCACAGGCCAGGGGACAACACTTTACTTTTGCCTCTGAGCACCATGGACGTGCACTGACCCTCTGATTCTGGACAGGGCCCCCGCGGTGTGCAGGGCCCGCCCGGCCCCACAGGAAAGCCTGGGAGAAGGGTGAGTGTTTGTTGGCTCAGTGAGAGCTGTTGGGGGACCGATGGGGTGGGAATTTGTAGACCAGGCTCGGCTGCCTCCCTTCAGAGGGCATGTCTGCCTCCAGGGCTGGGGACCCCATTCCGTGGGGTGGTGTCACCTGGGCTCACCTGCCACCCTGGCTTCCGTCCTGTGTGTGTCAATTAAAGCCATCTCTCAGGCCCTTGGGAAGCAGGCATTGAGAACAGAGGATCCGCAGGCCTCCTTTCAGCCTTGTTTCTCCACAAATGGCCTGGGTTTGGGGGAAATAGCTCGGTGGCTGCCCAGACTGTCCTGCCGCCCCATGACCAGTCAGGTGGGGACTGTGGGCTTATCCTTGGCTGTTTCCATAGCTGGAAATAATAGCCGTGAAGGGGGCCCCCGTGGGTGGGGTGTCTTGCTCACAGCCCAGGCCCTGCCTTTAGGGAGCTGCGTGGCCTCAGTGAGATGACCACCCCTCAGACCTCCGCTTCGTCCTCTAGGCGATCGGACTAACACAGGTGCTCACTCTCTCACCCTGGGGTTACTGGTCTTTAACTTGACTTCCGAATGGTGGGAGTAATGTGCTGTGGACTGATGTCAAGGCCACGCTCTCGCCTGAGCTGTGACCCGATAGCACTGTAGACTGACAGGCATCTTAGTCTCTAGCAAGGTCTCATCCGCCCCTCAGGCCATCATGGGCGCAGGGCATTTCCCTCTTCTGGCCGTTCAGGATGACGAGGCCCGGAAAGACCGGGACCACACGTGAGGAGGGTCAAGCACATTCTCCTTGGTTTCATAGGAAACCACCTCTCAGAGGTCTCGTTTGTAGTGATGCTTTGCCCTCCTCTGTTCCAGGGGCGAGCTGGCAGTGACGGAGCTAGAGGGATGCCTGGACAGACTGGCCCCAAGGTAGGCTGCCACTCCCCGCCTCCCCGTGTCCTGGTCCCACGGTCACCACCATCGCTGTCCTCAAATTTATGATGTCGCCAGCATACTGGTTATAATGACACATACGACCCGTCATTATGCATGGTGACCCGGTAATGATGTGTGATACCCCCACTTGAGGGTAGGACCTTGGAGTGAGGAAGGTTCTATTTGGGTCACTCTGGCATGTTGACATGAAGGTAGCGGGGCTGGTGGGCTCTTATGACAGTTGCAATAGTTTAGGTGGCAGATTTGCTCCTTTCAGGTGGGTGCTGAGCATGAGGGAGTGGCATCCAAACTGAAAACCATCCACTAACATACAGATGACAAGGTCACACACATGGGGGCCGATGTGGGGGATGGGTGGCATTGAAGTCCTCAGGCTATGCCTGATCCCATGGGCCAGGAAGTCACCAGCTACGGGCTCCGTGGTATTGGGGGGAGAAGAGACTTTGCATATGGGTGACTGCAGGAGCCCACGAGCCCACAGAAACCCCACTCCCAGCTGCATGGGTCCGTGTGGCCTTCCCTCTGCCCCTGACTTTCCTGTGAAGTCCCCCACCCCCATTCTTGGTCCTCCCTTCCTTCTCAGTTCCTGGAAGGGTTTGTCCAAGGCTGTTCAAGGCATGAGAGGAAATGCTGACTCTGAGGAGGGGGGTGGGGAATGATTGTCCATGACCCCGTCCCCCTAATAACTGAGCGGATGGCCTCTCAGGTGCTCCCAGGAGTCTGGGGCTCATGGGGGGCTCTGGTCTTCAGTGGCCTGCGGGGAGAGTCTTTCTCTCAATAGATTGTGGTCTGAGCAAGCCTACCCTTGACCTCACCAACATGGTTTACAGCATTGGGGGCTGGGCTCTGCTCCTGGGCTCCAAGGGCAGCCGGGGGTTGCGGTGGGGGTGGGAGGAGGGCTGGCCCTGGGCTGGCATGCCCGGGACTGGCCAGTGCTGGTCCATCGTATGAGTTCCACTATGTGTGGGCAGCTCTCTGGGCACTGAGAGCATAGTGATGAGCCTGGCAGGCCAACAGACACACTCCCACTTCTCAGCAGTCGCACAAATATGGCAGGTCTTAGGACCTTCAGGGCTCCCAGTCTGCGGCTTTGTGGTCACCTCTGTGCCTGTGGGTGTTTGGGGGGAGAAGAGGCCAGAACCATGGCCCCAAGGCAGTGGAATGTGTGGTGACAGGCAAACCAGTGGCCATCACACAGGGTCCTGGGGCCCAGGTGCATAGATGCTCCCTGAACCGTAGACCAGGGAGGGGCAGCCCTTACTGTGTGGGGTGGTCTCTGAGCAACCCTCTGTCCTCCCCACAGGGTGACCGTGGCTTCGACGGCCTGGCTGGACTGCCGGGAGAGAAGGGCCACAGGGTAAGTGCTTCCGGTCTGAGTCCCAGTGTAGGCCTGGTGGGTTCTGTGCGGCTGAGGGGCTTCTCAGAAACACTTCCGGAAGCCTGAGTTCGTATGGGGTCCAGGGCTCTCAAGTCCTAAGCGGCCACTTAAGGAACCTCACGGGGTGGGGGAGGGAGTGAACGCCATGTGATGACTTTGTTGATGGAAAGTTGGTCCAAAGAAAGCAGGTTTCTCAGGTGCAGCTTATGGTGGAGGAGCCAGTGGGGTCCACCCCCTGGGTGGGGCGCTCCTTAGAAACCCACTTTCTGTAGCGTGGGGCCTCTCTAGCTTCTGGAGGCCCCAGTGGCTGCCGTTTCAGGAGCTGCCGAGGACCCTCTGGTCCATGAGAGCAGGGGATCCCTGGAGGTGGGGACGGCGCAGTGGTGCTCCTGTTGACAAGGGTGGGGCGCGCTGTGCCTGGTAGCCCTCCCAGGCGCTCTCACCCCATTCGATTGGCCCCCACGGGGTGGGTCTGTGCAGCTCACTTAGGTGTCTTCTGTTTCCTTTGAAGAGGTATCTCCTATCTGGGCACTCTGGACACACGCACACACGCACGCTTGTCAGCTGGGGCAGTAGGTTTACCTGTCACGGTCCCTAACACACTGAGACGTGGCTGTTGCAAGTCAGCCCAAGCCCCTTCGTCCATGTTCTTCAACAAGCACACGGGAACTGGACAGAGGCAACTGCTGGGTCAGGACCAGTCCGTCAGACTGATTGAAGAGCATGTATTGAGCACCACTTGCATGCAACACCTGAAGCTGCAGGGCCGAGAGGCCACAGCGCCGACCCGCATGGCGCTCACAGTGCAGGGTGTGGCAGTGGGAGAGGTCAGCAGGGCATAGCTCAGGCCTCACCTGGGTGTCCTGGGGGCCCCCCACTGGGTGCCCGTCTAGCACAGCTGCCCCCAGGACACTGGTTCCCTGGATGAGTGTCTGCAGTCAGCATGAGCGTGGTCACGCCAGTGTCATAACCTCCAACGGGACCTCCTGTGACTCAGGAAAGGCTGCAGAGGGTTTGGAATTCTGTCTCAGAATCAGAAACATGAAATGGGGAGCTGGGGACAAACATGTGCGGCCTGCTCCAGGGTGGCTAACCTTGACTTTGGTTGACTTCCTAGGGTGACCCTGGTCCTTCTGGCCCGCCAGGGCCTCCGGGAGATGATGGAGAACGGGTACGTATCTTGTGTGTCTCGGCCACACCTGCTCATTTGGCAGGAGAACTGCACATGAAACTCTGGTGTCAGTGAGGCTAGTTTGGGGACCACAGGAGAGACAGAGGGAGGGGGAGAGGCGGGTCGCCGGAATGGCTGAGGTCAAAGCAAATGGCAAACATTCTCATCGCCTTGATCCTTCCCATTGGCACGGGGCACCCACGCACGGCCTTCCACCTGCTCAGGTCTAGGAGTGCCTCTGCTTCCCAGAGAGGGGCCCAGTGGTTTGGAAGGAAGGGGTGTGTGGAGAGCTTATCTGACCCAGGGAGGGAGCGTCAGAGCAGGCGTGGGGTTGGGGAGAGGGGGAGAGGAGTGGAGTCCAGAAAGTGCCTGACCTGAGGTGGGGAGAGACTGGGTTTGTGGGATGGAGCACAGGGAGGCAGCAACACAGGTGTCCAAGTTTGGGGGGCCAGGGCTGGAGGTGGGCTGCTCAGAGGGGCTCTGCACCCCTGTTCCATTCCACTGGGTGTCAGGTGCATCCTGCTGGGCTGCAGGCCACACCCCATCCTTAGACTAAAGCTCCAGGGTCCTGTGGCAGGGAAGCCCTGCTTCCCACACACCCGTCATTCAGGGCATTTCTTTAGGTGTTGGGGGAAGACTTGGTTTCTATCATTCATGTTCCAATCTATCACCTGTCTGTATGTGCCTCCACCCACCCACTCACCACCATCTCTACCTGTCATCTATTCATGTATCTCTGCCTAGTTTCCTAGCTGTCGTTTAGCCTTAGTTTCTGTCATTACCTAGCAAGTAACCAAAGCCTTTGATCACACCGTTTCCCTGCCCAGCTCCCCCTCAGTGGAGCTGTGGTCTGGGAGCTCCTGAGCAGTGTCCCCGAGCCCCGGGCCTCCCCTTCTGCCTGCAGCTTTCTGGGAAGGGGGGCAGGTGCAGGGATTCGTGAACCTGGTGAATATGCGGACGCCGTCCCGCCCAGGTGTCCTGCACAGCTGCCAGCAGCACTGCCCGTCTGAGGTCCCGGCTTCAGAGCGTGTTTCTAAATCTGGCCTCTTTCCTCCACTACAGGGTGACGATGGAGAAGTTGGGCCCAGAGGGCTGCCCGGGGAACCCGTAAGTCCGCTGACCAGTGGGGCTCTGTGTCCCTTCACCATGGTGACAGGTGCCTGAGGAGGCTGCCTCTGGGCAATTCGGGGACCGCCTTGGGGCGCAGATTGGAGCATGGTTCAGCCTACACATAGACCAACCTGAGGACTCCATGGGAGGGAGGCGGAGGCCGGGGGGACGGTTCTCAGGAGTCAGTTGAGCATCTCTCAGGGAGGAAGCTCAGGTCCCTGAGGCTGTGGTTGGGACTCCAGGGTCATTATGGTGGGGGCCCAGGGGCAGTCACAAGGCCCGAATCAGCCAGTTTGCCACCCTTTTTGGTGGCCACTCTCCGTAAAGGAGCCCTCCAGCAGCCCGCCCCTGCCCGTGCATCAGAGCTCTGTTCCCAAAGCAGATTTCCATTTAGGGCCAAAGCAAATTTCCTCAGCAACAAAGGACATTAATTACTTTTCACTCACTGTTACTTTTCGAACATCTCATTTCTTTTATCGACATCAGTGGGGCCGCACGCATCTGGTAACGTTAATTGAGGAGAAATATTGCGAACGCTGCATGGAGAAGAGCCTGGGGTTGGCATTTGCACGTTCATTTGGGACTAAATTACACCCTAGACGTCTGATTAGCCACGAAGGAGAATTCATCAACACAGCTCTCTGTTTAACACATGTCTAAGTGATACCTTCTGGATCATTAACTTCTAAAAAAAACTTCTATGACTAGGTATTAAAATAACGAAGGGAACATTTAAGTGGCAGTGAAGGTGGGGAGGATTTCGCATCTGCTCCTCTGCCAAGGTTCTGTCAGAATTCAGGGCACTTGGGACCGCTGTGCCCTGGAAATCCCCACCATTCCTGGTGGGCAGAGTGGGGGTGAGGGGCTCAGGATGGGGGCTCCTTCCCGTGGCAGGCAGTGGCCGCTGCGTCCCAGCTCAAATCCTGAGAACCGTCCTGGGGACCATGCTGCCGTGGGGCTGTGCCCACATATGTGCCCCTCGCTGCCAGGGAGGGAGCAGAGTGGCCTTCCCAGAAAAGATCTGAGCGCCAGGCTTCGTGTCCATGCGTTTAGTCACGATGTTCTCATCAGAGACCTAGTTTCTCCTCCCTCTGTCCTCCCTGCCTGCGCCCACAGCTCTGGCATCAGAAATGTGTCGCATGTCACTGCACAGAGGGAGTGTGGAAGGAGCTGGAGAGAGAACGGGGCCGGCGTGCCCGTGTAGAAGAGGATGACTGTGGGGGAGCCTTTGTCCTCACCAGCCCTGAGCCATGTGAAAGGGCACCTGTGGACTTGAAAGGCTCCCCCTTCCCTGAGGGCACCCCTTGATGTCCTGTCTGACTCCCCCATTGATTCCAGGCACCCCTGCCTCCTCTGCTTCCCAGAGTCAGGTGGAGGGGTGGGGTGGGGTGAGGAGATGAAGGGGGAAGGGGGGTGCTGGCCATGTCCCCAGCCACAGCCAGGACTCGAGGGAGTGGGGGCTGAGTGGGCTGCACAATTTGCCTGGAGCAGGGCAGAGTCCTGGACTCGTGGCTGAGTCTGAGCCGGCCTTCTCTTTCCTTTTGCAGGGGCCACGTGGTCTGCTGGGGCCGAAGGGTCCCCCGGGCCCCCCTGGGCCTCCAGTAAGTCCTGTCACCTCTTTGCATGTCTGTCCCCTCACTGCCCTCCATGCCCTGCAGCCCACCTTGTGACCCACTTGGGCCTTCAGGCAGCTCACCAGGCTGGCTGCCGAGCCCAGCACGCGTGTGAGGTGCCCGCGGGGCTCCAATGCAGATGGAGGCACTGGGGTCAGCTGGCTTGATGACAACTCCCCTTCCCTGCATGTAGTGTGTGCTGTCATAGACAGTAACTGGGATGCCACATCTCCCTGCTTGAACGCACTTCCAGCAGCTTCTGGAAAGTTCCGGAAGGAGGTAGAAGCCTGTGATTCCAGTGGGGCTTTTTCCCATTGGGTGGCTTCCCCAGGGCCTGGCCAGGCCACCATTCTGGGTCCCTCTGCTCTGCTTCCTGAGAACTCAGGGCCTGCCCCACACGATGTGGTCCTGACAGCTCAGTTTAGCCCCTCTCCTTGAGAACTGATTGGGGATTTGCCCTTCCCTTCCCCAGTGAGTGTGCCATCCTCTGATACGTGGCAGGCAGGGGCCAAGCCATGTTGAGTGGGATTTTCCTCCTGAGCATTGTTACTTCTTCAGCATTCTGTGTCTTTTTAATCTTATCCAGGGTGTGACGGGGATGGACGGCCAAACAGGCCCTAAAGGAAGTGTGGTAAGTCTCAGGTGTCCCCACTCCCTGGCCTTGTGGCAATTTCCCTCTGCAGCTGCCCCAGGTGCACTCCTAGCCAGGCAGGCAGCTCTGTTGCCATCAGACGGGATGTGGGGAGGATGCACAGATGCCAGGCCCCACGTGGAGCCGTCCCCTTGAAAGGGCTTGTGCTGTTCCCTCTGATGTCAGCCCATTAGCCCAGGTGCAGGGGATGCCCTTGCTCCCTGCACAGGCCGAGCCATCATGCTTACATGTGACGCCCACCGAGCATCATGCCCCCCGCCCCCCAGTCTACTCTAAAGACACGAGCAGACGTTGGCGTGGCGGGATGGTTCAGAGTTCTCTGCCAAATGCAGCATCTTGTGCTGTGTCTTTCCGGTGCTCCTCCTTGGCGGCTGTGATGTGGTCACTGCGGTCCATGTCATGAGCCTGCAGGTGTCTGGTCTGGTTCCACTGTCTGCCTTTGGGCCACCTGCCTTTTCCCATCTGTGCATGAGAGCAGGTGGAAAGGACAAGAGGCCAGGATGAGGGAGCCAGGCCCCCAAGGAAGGAGGTGCAGTTACCCCGCTTCAAGTGCTACTGCTTTTGTTTCCTGTAGGGTCCCCAAGGAGAGCCCGGCCCCCCAGGACAGCAGGGTAATCCAGGTGCCCAGGTAAGTGAGATGGGGGAGGGCTCCTGGGCAGTGGGAGGAACACGTTTTCAGTGTGGTGCCCTGAGCCCAAGCAGTCCCTGAGTGCTGCCCCAAAGTGGCCTGCAGCCTGGAGGTGACCTAGACCCCAGTCTGTGCTCAGATGAGGGAGAGGCTCAGGGAAGGTGGGCAGATGGCAGGGAGGACTTCTGGGCCAACCAGTTCTGACCTTTCCGCCCTCTCCTTCCCCTTCCTAGGGTCTTCCAGGCCCCCAGGGTGCAATCGGTCCTCCAGGAGAAAAGGTAGGTGGGCTGAGCTGGGTGTGGGGGTGCCACCCCTGGGATGAATGGCCCCTTGCAGGCTGGGCAGGAGTGCTGGTCATGCCACCTTGTGGTGTGAACCTGTGTTATCCCCCAGAGATGAACGAGGCCAGGTCACTAAGCACTGAGCACATAAGTTAAGGAGAGGATCATGGATCTTTGTCATTCACTGATTTATAAGTCCATCCATCCACCCACCACACATCATCCATCCATCCATCCATCCACACATCATCCATCCATCCATCCATCCATCCATCCACACATCATCCATCCATCCATCCATTCATCTGTCCATCCTTTCATCCTCTAGCAATGTATAGAGTTGTCAGATTTGGGAAGAAAATAAATGGGATGCCCAGTTAAATTTGAACTATTTGTATTTGTCTGAAACCCAAATTTCAGTAGGCATCTTGTTTTGTTTTTATTTGCTTTTGTTTTGTTTTTGCTGGATTTGGCAGCCCTACACACATCCTTGGCACCCGCTGAGTCCTGGGTGCTGGAGAAAGAGCCTCACACACATGCCCTTTCATTGCTGTGGCCCGACCCCGGGCCCTGGCAGTTTCAGTTAACTCCAGGTGCATGGTGGGACCGGCAGACTGGCCTCTCGGGGGTGATGCTCAGGGCACCATGATCACCTGCCTGGGGGCTTGCTCATACCCAGCTAGCTGGGCGTTGCAGGGCCCAGGGCTCCTGTCCTCACTTGTTAGGTACATTTGTTCTGACCTCAAAGCCTGAAGGCCCTGGAAACAGCAAAGGGTGACCCTGTGCTCCAGGTGGCTGGAAGCTTCGAAGCCAGTGAGGGCGGAGTACCTCTGAGCAGCCTTTTCAACCCACCTTCTTGGGGCAGAAGCACTGAAAAGGAACCTCAGGGGCATGTGGAGCAGATGTGCAGCCTAGGGGATCCTTGGGATGTCTGCTCACAGAGTCTCTGATTTGTTTTAGGGTCCCCTGGGTAAACCAGGCCTCCCAGGGATGCCAGGCGCTGACGGACCCCCGGTGAGTAGTCCTGCCCACCTCACCCCTTCATATACATTCACACTCATGTCTGCCCCCAGGATGGGTGCTGGGAACTCAGGCCACCTGCTGCCTCTCCCTTGCTCTGGGGACAGCCGTGTGTGTGTGTGTGTGTGTGTGTGTGTGTCCGTCCCTGTCCCTCATTCACTATCTCCCACTGGAGAACTCAAGTGGATTGCTCAGGTAATTACTGGGTTTTGGACACACGTTCCTTAACATGTTTCCGTGAAAAGGGTGGTAATTGCATGAATAGGAATATCCGTCATTTATTAGGGGTGCTATTTGATTACCAGAACTCAGCCTTGCATGTTGAATCCTAAGGAGGGCTGGGCTGGGCTCCAAGCGATTGCACATGTCACCGGTGTAGGAAGGGAAGGGCAGCACGTGCTGCGTTTATTTTTAGGGATCACACACTGAGAAGGAAGGGCGATTAACAAAAGCATTTGCAACGTGTGAACACACAGCTGGGCAGCCAAATTGGGTGACGCCTAGAAATAGCGAGTTAGTGACAAACCCAATTTGTGTGAAGGGAAAGGAGTGGGGAAGTGACAAGTGCTCAGATGCCCGTGTGGGGGAGTAACTGAGTACCAGCACCCACCGTCCTTTTTGTGAGTTGCTGGTGGGCTGTCTTCTTTTTAGAGTTTTCGGTTGATGATGCATAGAGAGCCTATTTCAGAAAACATGATTAGCCAAGTTAATTATTTCAGGCAGTGATTTTGCTGTTTTACTAACACTGTTAAAAGCTACAAGGAAGTTTAAACACTTCAGTAATTGGTGATTGTTGAACATACGGCCCTGTTTTCCATTTTCACGGCTGAGAATTGTTGGGTTCAGTGAATCACAGATGGCCGATCATCCCACCTGGTCTGCACCAACAGATTCTGACCATCCATTCCCATGGGAAACACTCTGGGGCTTTGGTCCCTGGGACTTCTGGGAGTTTGGATAGAAAGTGATGACTGCTTCACAATATGTCATTTATGCCTTTTAATTTACATTTACACTTAATTGCGTTTTCCAATTATGAAATAGCACAACTCGTTATGCGAAACTAGGGAAAGGAATGAAATGACATCAAAAGGAAAACCATGCTTGACCCCGGCCTCGTGAGCTAAACCACGGACGGCAGGAGGACATACAGTCTTCCAGCCATTCTTGCGTTCTGTTAATTTCCTGCAGGACTGAACACAACTGGGGTCTTTCCCGCAGCGGTGTGAAGTGTCAGTGGCCCTGAAAGGAGTAGACCGTGCCTGGGCATGGGGCTTGCTGCCCAAAACTCACTTCCCTCACCTCATGGTTCCACCTTGGAACCCCCTCGCCACATTGAAACCTCCAGTGCACTGGGGTTCCTGGGGGGAGTCACCAGTTTCCTTTCAGAATCTGTGGGGAAATGGGGGCCTTTCAGGTATGCTTTGCCCAGGGGTTGCTAGTAGGCTGCTTCTTACAGACTCTCCATTTCTCTTTCCCACCCACCACTTAAATTGACAGTGAGTAGACAGGGCTAGTTCAGTACCAAAGATGTTCCCAGCAGAAGATAAAAAGGGACCTGCCGGTCCAGAGAGGCAGAGCCCGTTTCCTATGTGAGCGTGAAGGGAAAGAACAACTTAAATATTCTCCTTTACAGAGGCAGCATGTTGCTGATTAGCCTTAAAGAGAGGGTTTTCTCTCTCCCCCACTGTGATTGGTTTGGTTTTGGCTTTATAAAAAAAGGAAAATTGACTAAACCTCCCTCTACCCCCACCGCAGGAGCATGAGGAGTTTGATAGCAGGCTCAATGTGCAAGGATATGTTCTTCGGTCATTCTTGCTAGCATGTGAAACCAGGAAGCGAGTTATGATATGAAGGGATATTACGTACCAGTAACCATGGAATTTCAGTGCTATTCTGTGTCAGGAGAAAAGGCCACTGTATAATACTAAATTAAAGCTATGTCATATGGTGCCAGTTTTGCACGCACATTTGCCGGGAAAGTAGATGAGGGCGCTGTGTCCCAGTTAGCTTTCTTGCTGGGAGTGGGGAGGTTATGAAGGATTTTAATTTTCTTTACTACTTGCCTAATTGTCTGCAGTGAATGTATATTATTGTTTGTAATCAGAAAAAATATCAAGCTCAAATAATTTAAGCTTTATTAGTTTTCTATTATAAGAGTAATGCTCATTATAGAATATTAGAAAAATTCAGGGGAAGCTGGGATGGCTCAGCGGGTTAAGTGCTCGCTTTGCAGCCCCAGAACCCGAGGATTGAATCCCAGCCCTGGCCGACCTGTATGCTGAACTGGGGTGTGCCCCCAGCTCAGTTCTTGCCGGGGCCTATGGGGAGGCTCCCAACCCAGTTCCTGCCCTGGGCAGCCCTGAGCCCACCTGTGGAGTGAAACTATATGGAAAACTAATGCTGTCAACTATGGAGACTGCTCTGGGCCCTCCCCCTTCTCTCTGTCTCTGTCTGTGTGTCTGTTAAAAAACAATAAAAATAAATATTTTTTAAAAGGGGAAAAAAAGAACAATGCAATCAGTGGAAAGGAAGAGGGCCTTTCTGGAAAAATCAGTCCCCCTTATTTTGGTATATTTCCTTTCAATCTTTTTCTGCTCAAACATTTTTAGTAAGTGAGCTTTGTTCTCCCTCACTCCTAGTAGTTACTCTCATTCTGTACAACTTCAAATGTAGCTAATGAAGTTTGGGCTCAGTTCAAATAGTAATAACGTGGTAATTGCAGGCATCTGTTGGTCACTCACTGCATGGGGTACACAGCCCTGAGGACCTGTCAATGTGCCCCTTGTTCTCTCAGCAGCTGTAATGCTATACACACAGCTGGGGGCAAGCTGGTGCCAGCAGTCAGGTGACATGGCACACAAATGCGCCTGGAACCCACCTGTGGGTTTCAAAGTGCATCCCCTCCATAGTCACCTCTGGCTGCTGTTGGGGCCTGGCCTTTCCCACTTTACAGATGAAGGAGCCCCAAGGGTCAGGGGCCACAGGACTAGCTCAGGCCTCATGGCTGGGAGTGAGTGAGCATGCTCAGCTGCCTGTCACCTTTCAGCGCTTCCCAGTTTTGTTTCTGTGGGGAGAAAAGGCAGGGGGCACCCCGGCTTTTGTTCTCACGTTGTAAGATGGCTACAGGGAGATAGACATTAGGTGGCCTGCTTTCTGGGTGGTCATTGACTAACACAGGCCTTCTCTTTCCTGGCAGGGGCACCCTGGCAAAGAAGGCCCTCCAGGAGAGAAGGGAGGCCAGGTGAGTACAGTGCATGCCGGCCCCCCAGCATCCCCTGCGGGGCCAGCCTTGGGCTCTCGGTCCCCTCTGCTGGGACACCTCTGAGGGACTAAACAAGAAAAGCTGTGCCATTCCTCTCGTGGCTGTGCTGAGGGGACATCTCACCAGGAAACTGGATCCTTCCACCCCATCTGGGTCCCTGGATCTCACCCCACCCTCAGTTTCTGCACATGGGGGTTCCCATGAAGTCCTACGTTGACCAGGCAGAAACCAGGAGAGCACGTAGGCTTGGGCCAAGGTCCTTCTGGGCCACCACCATTGTGTTTAGGGCCCAAGATGTGGGGGTGGAAGCCGTTGGAGTTTCCAGGTGACCTGAGCCCTGGGGACTTGTCCACTAACTGACTGTGGCAAAAGTCCACTGCTGCCCCTCCTCCTGGCCTCCCCAGGCTGCATCTGCTCCAGGGGGTCCCGTGGCCAGTTGTCAGCTGGCAGTGCATTCCTATAATGACAGCTTAGTCCTTCCACAGCATCAGACCCCACTTTCCCTTCACCACGCCCCCTTCCTGAAACACGGGGGTATGACCTGAGGTCACCTGGTTGCCAGTGTTCTCACGCATCAAGACACGGCTGTGCTCCTGGCTTCACTGTGGGGCTGGGTGCAAGTGTCATGGGAACTGGCCCTGTGTGTCCTCTTCAGGGGCCTCTTCCGAGAGTCTGGCCTGGGTGTCCTCGGCTCATAGCGAGAGGGGGATCTGCTGGTGGAAGGCACATGTTCTGGGGTATGCCGGAAGCACCCGAGAGTGCCCCGCCCACCAAGATGGAACTGATGGTCTTCCCCTGTGGTTTCAGGGTCCACCTGGCCCCCAGGGCCCAATTGGCTATCCAGGACCTCGAGGAGTCAAGGTGAGGTCTTGCCGCTGCAGGTCCCCTGGAGGTCGGGTGGGACTGCGGGGCCGGCTTGTGGGTTTCCTCCGTGGCTGAGCCTCTCCTGCCCAAGCTGCAGTAGCGCTGGTCCTCTCAGCCTGTGGATGGGACATCGGGTCCCAGACAGGCGGCCTGAGGGAGTGACCAGCTGGAGCCAGGGAGGGCTGACTCAGAGCAGGGGACAGTCCTCAGGGTGTCTGTGACAACACAGGTGACAGAGTAGCACCCTTTTACCTCCTGCCATTTTGTCAAGCTTCCAGCTGCTGTCCAAAGCCCCTGAAGACAGCGATCTCAACCGAGGCACAGGGCCCGGCATTTCCTATTTGCACAGTCAAGTGCGAAAGAGCCTGGCCCCATTGACAACATCTGGGCAGCCGAGGGGTGGGGAGCTGCAGCTGTGGCACCTGTCCGTTTATTCGCAATTGTGTTTCTGGTGTTCGAAGGCTCCCGGAATCTTGTTACATGGGCGCAGAGCCCCAGAACAGTACCCCGAACAAGGTCCCTGCTGGCCCGGTGGAGCTGACCATGTTGGCTTGAACCGTGGAGTGAGACCTGCAATTAGGCTGCTCTCTGGACAGGCATATATGGAGAGGCAGGTGCCCCGGACATTGTGGGGGCAGCGCTCTCTTCTTCCAGAGTCTTAAAACTCTGGGTAGTGGGAGGTTTGAAAGGGCTGTGGTATTTCTTTAAAATGACTAAGCTGATGTGGATGAAAACCCATGCAGACATATATAGGAACCAGCTGGCTTCACCTGGGGGGTTGCAGGACATGCCACAAAGGTCCTGGCCCAGCTTCCGGTTCACAGTGCTTTGTGCTCTTAGGCATCTGCACGTGCAGCTGCCCTGTGGGATGAGGAGTGCAGAACCAAAGACTTCAGTTTTCAGTAAACTTTCCCAAATTACCCTAAAATTGATGCCACTGCTGGGACCCAAGCGGCCCTTTTTGGACCCCAGATGGCCAACTTCCATTTCCCAGGAACCGGGGCGGTTCCGAGCTTCAGAGCTGCTTGCTGCCCAGGAAGCCCAGGGGAGCCCCCGGAGGGCCAGCTCCTCTCTGCAGCGGGCTTTCCCAGCATGCCTGTCGAGTTCTAGAAGGGTGATAACTTAGCAGACATGTCGATGATACGAGCTCTATGCGTGTGTATTTTATAATTTCTTGTTGCCGAGCAAAAGCCTCTGCCAGCCCCTCTATGTTGTTAATTGCATAATGCTGCTTCTGACAGCTAAGAGGTGTCTGCTGTAAAATGTTTATGAAGATGCTCTTATCTTGTCTACCTGATTAAAATTCATTCACGATGTGCACAATCCAGTTAGACTTGGAAGCAGCTAGTGGAAGAAAAGGGAGGGCTGGATGCTATTTTCATCAGAGCAATAGATTCTCAATCTCCTGGGCATTTGAAAATATAATAAGCCACAGGCCTTGAAGGGAGGTGATGACGGTGGGTGAGCATAGTGGCCCAGCTGTGGGCATTAGAGACCCCACAGCCCTTGGTAACGGAGTCCTGCCGTCTGTCCTCGGATTTCCTTGACCTTTAAGCATCTTCCCACTGCCCTCCGTCTTGCCCTTGTCTTACGGGCAGCTGTGGGCTTGACTTGTAGAATCAAATCCACTGCTCACGGAGCCCGCAGGAGCTGGGGGGCCTGGCAGGAGACCGCAGATACACACTCAGGGCCGTGGGCGCTCACATCTGTGGCCAAGCAGCCTGCCCACTTGCTGTGCAGGCCCCTTTGTTCTTGCGCCCCCAGCACTGGCCACTGGGCTGTCGTGGGTGCGCTGACCCAGGGGTTCACAACCTGGGGGGGCTATTGTCATCTAATAAGTAGAGACCAGATCCTGCTCAACACTCCACTTTCCAAACGAGGAGACTGAGGCTTGCAGAAGTCTGAGCTATTGTCAGAGGCACTGAGTTAGGGCCGGGGCCTGAGCCAGCCCCCCTAAATCCAGAGCCCGGCTCAGGCCTCACATCCCACCTGCTCCCCAGACCTCAGAGAGGTGATGTTTCTTGGAAGTGAGCAGGACATCAGTGGAGGCCAGTGTGAAATCACTGACGTGTGGGTGTGGGGACAGGGTCGCTTTGAGGAGCCTGCAGCTCTCTTCCTCCTGAGAGGAAGGGGCCCCTTGGAGGGGGCGTGTCAGTGTGGGGGTGGCAGGCTCAGACTTGTGAATGCTTACTCTTTGTCCTCTTTGTGTAGGGGGCAGATGGCATCCGTGGCCTGAAGGGTACCAAGGGCGAAAAGGTGAGTGTTCCTTCCTGCTGTGGTGGCCTGGCCTAGAGCTGGATTCCTGTGGTATTAGCTGTCCAGGGATGCTGCTGAGGTTAACACTGCTGCTACATAGTAAGGGACTTGGTCCCACGCTGGGGACAGACTGCTTGCAAGAGAACAACAGCAAGTGGAGGAGGACTGGCCCTCAGAGCCGTGCGTGTGTCTCCTGGTGGACCAAGGGTTTGGGGCTTTGCTCCTCTGACTAAGGCCAAATCCTTGGCCGGAGTTAGCCCACAGCTCCTCACTCTTTTGCAGTGGCCAGCAGGTGCCCACGCCCCCCTCCCAGGCAGGCCACCTTGCAAGGCAGCTGGCAAACGGATCCATCTGGTTGTTAGATGTTCTTCCTGGGCCTAAAGGCTTCGAGCTTCAGCAGAGCCGGGAGGAGAGGGGGCATCCCCAGAGCCTGCGGCTGGTCAGGCATGGGTGCTTTTCTGTGGCATCTGGCATTCTCAGAGGGGCTCCTCATGCAGCCACACTGAACTGGATGACACTCGGGTCCTCCGTCCCGTAGGCTCTGGGAAGGGGGACCTGTGCAGTGGGCAAGCTATCTGAGTGGGTGCTTCCACGTAGACCAAAGCCCTCCCTCTCGTCCCTCGTCCAGGGGGAAGACGGCTTTCCCGGGTTTAAAGGAGACATGGGCGTTAAGGGCGACAGGGTGAGTATCGGGCAGGGGAGGGCGGCCTGGGGGTGAGACCTGCTGGGAGTCTGGAGGAGGCGCTGGGGTGTTGGGGCCATGGGGCAGCTTCTCAGAACAGAGGTGACACCTCTGTGGACAGCCCTGGTCCACAGGCAGGGACAGCTGGGTGCCCAGAGGACTGGCTCTGTCTCCTCAGCTTTCCCTCTTGGGGCCACAGCCACTCTCACCTGGTATTAGCCCCCTAGTTACGGGGGTCACCTTGTGATCACCTGCCTGTCGCCCTATGTCCTGACCCGGTGCAGGTGGGTCAGTGATGCCCAATACTCTGACTGCAGAGCAGTTTAGGTGGCTTAAGTGAGGCGCCTGGGGGAGAAAGGAGAGGGCCTGTGGAAATGACCTTCTAACCAGGGAACAGAGCAGCCTTCCCGAGGCTACCAGCTGGTCACCACAGGGCGGCACCTCAGCCTTCAGAGCAAGTGTGTCCAACCCGCGGCCCACGGGTCACGTGCAGCCCGGGTTGGCTTTGAACGTGGCCCAACACAGATTCATAAACTTTCTTGAAACACTGAGATTGTTTTTATGTGTGTGGCTTACCAGCTATTGTTAGTATTAGTGTGTTTTATGTGTGGCCCAGGGAAGCCACAAGGCTGGACACCCCTGATCTAGGGCATCTTGGCCCCCCAGACAAACCTTTGGTGCTTTTTAGGGCCCCCGTGCAGTCCCAGTGCTCTGTGACCTCATGCTGAGCTCAGGACACCTGACAATACGAATTGTCTTGTGACTAATTTCCCTCAGCACCAGAGAGAGCTTCTGGGCTCTGGGGGCGGCCAGGGGCCCCACAGACAGCCCCTGGGTGCGTTTGTATGGGAGTTGGAGAGGGGGGTGCAGACCACCCTAAAGGAGCTCTGGCTCTTCTCCCTGACGGCTCCAGGGTGAAGCAGGAGGAAGAGGAGGCACCTGTGCCTTCTGGTGGGCACAGCAGTGGCGGCAGCTGTACCCGCACCTGGCCGCACGCCTGTCAGCTGCCATCACTATTCCTGTACAAGGCGGGCCTGCGGGCACCTTTCCAGAACATGAGCTCCTACACTTGGATCTTTGTCCCAACCTGAACAGGCAGAAGCGATCTGTGCCTCTGAGAAGGAGGGGACAGAGGGATTCATTTCACAGTTGTGTCCCAGTTACATTGCCGCTAGAGATAGCTAGCCACTGTAGAACTTCCTTCATGGCGGCATACCCTGAGTTCCCATATCTAAAGGAGGGGCCTACCTCGTTTGGGCTGGTGAAAGTCCCTTTTACCTCATCTCTCTGACAACTCAGCACATGAATTTGGGTCCATATTAAGAGGGAACATTTTCAAAAGACACTCCACAGTCACATGCCTTTCTGTGAGCCGGCCTCTTGTTAGAAAGGGTGGGGATAGGACCCAGGAGCTGGGACACTGTGTCATCCAGGGAACAAGGTGCTCAGGCTGATGTCTCCCAGAGAGGAATTTCTGCCCAGGGCTTGGCATCACCTAGGTGCTCAATAAACACGACAGGGGTACTTTGTTGAATGAAAAAAGCACAGGGACTATTCCCAGGGAAGAGCGTTCTCAACCCGCAATCAAGTCGGGGCTTAAGCATAAGGGTCTTGGCATCTCTTACCCGTGCCGTGCACGTGTTTATTGGGGGGACTGTGCAGCTGTCCTGCAGCTGCTCCTGGGAACCAGTGGTCAGAGGGCACTCGCCCATAGGTGAAGGGGTCTGGGTGGGCACTCAGACTAGCTCGGGGCCCTCTTCCCTGTCTATCCCCGCCCCCTCTGTAGCCTGAGGCAGCTGGGTGAGGCAGTATCTAGGCCCCTTCTGTCCCTGGGGTACACCCTGCGGGTCTCCTATGTGCCAGGGGCCCAGTCCACTGAGCTACCTCCTGGGGTTTCAGGAAAAGGAAGCAGCTCCCTCCTCCTAGTGGGTTATTCTGCTTCAACCAGGGAGTAGCAGTTCCGAGTTCCTGTTGTCAACTGAAGGTGTTTCAGGCGAGAGGCCCTCGATTTAGAGAAGGTGATTGAGAAGCAGGAGTGTGCGGCCTTGAGAAGTGTCCAGCCAGCCCCTGTGCAGAGAAAGCATGGCTGTCCTGCAGGGCCCGGGGATTTGCTGACCAAGGCTCAGGTCTTGTCAGTGGTACAAAGCGGTTTCATCTACTTGAGTCAGCCCTTGGGTCAAGCATCTCTGACCACATAGGCCTGGGATCCAACTCCTCACTGCCAGCATGATGGTGGCAGCCACGGGGGTGGGGGTGGGGGAGGGCTAGAGACTGGGGGTCTCTCTCACCTTTTTTCTGACTTGCAGGGGGAGATCGGCCCACCTGGCCCCCGAGGGGAAGATGGTCCCGAAGGGCCTAAGGGCCGTGGAGGTCCGAATGGTGACCCGGGTCCTCTGGGGCCCTCTGGGGAGAAGGTATATTACACAGGGGGCTTGGCCACTTCTTGGGAACAGGCCCTTTCTGACAGCCTCAGCATCCAGGCTGGTCTGGCCGAGCCCCTCTAGATGGGGGGTTGGGGTAGTCCTGACACTCTTGCCAGCTCCCTCCCCACAGTGGGTTTGCTCATTGAAGGATATGTTCCTTCTTGTCCCAAGTTTGGTTCTTCTGAGCCCTGGGCTCATGCCTGGGAAGAGCTCCTTCCAGATGCTCATGGAGCATGGAGTCTGTGCCCGGAAACCCCGTGCACCAGCTCTCAAAGGGGTTCTCCTACTTCCTGCCTCAGGAGGCTGCCCGTGCATCCTTCATCTTGTCCCCATCACCCACCCTCAGCCCAGGCACAGGAGAGGGTGTGTTCTGCCCCATGGCTAGAACTCTCACAAGAGAGTTAAGCAAAGTCTCACCCACCAACAGAGAACTCGTATTCGGGCCTTTGCCACCAGCCACTTTCCTTTACACGATCCCTTCTCGCAGGGTCTTTGCCTATAAATCAGGGTAGGGGTTACCAGAGACACCATCCCAGACAGACAGGGACTCCCCACCATGACTGTGACCTTCAAGAAGTACTGTGCCAGCTGTGTAATGCAAATCTTTTTTCTCCCCAGGGGAAACTCGGAGTCCCAGGGTTACCGGGTTACCCAGGAAGACAGGGGCCAAAGGTAATTTACAGCAGGGCCTGCCACCAGCCCCCTCCCTGCTGCCCTGCACATTTTCATCTGTCTGCCATCTCTCAGGAGGCTGCTGTGACAAAGCAGGGCATCTCACTCACTGTGTCTCAGCTCTGTCTGTCAAAGCCTTTGCGTTCATTGGTCAGGATCTGATGGAGGTACTGGGACAATTAGTTGAGACTTTCAGAGAAGAGGCCAGACTGGCCTGGGCTGCACCCTCAGGGTCCTTGGCCCTGTGGCCCTGGTAGGAGCCTTTGACCACAGATTCCCCACACCCAGAGCTCATGATTGACACCTGTCTCAGCTCTGATTTACCCCAGAGATTTGAACATTATTTGCTTATAACTGGGTGTAAGAGAAAGACGGACCCTTTTCATATGACATCATGTTCTGCTTTAACTAAAACAGCTCCTTGAGACTTTGAAAATCCTTTAAAAGATTATTATCTTTTCATTTATTCTTTATTCATTAATATTATTTATTATTGACAGTTCTTCCTTTAAAAAATAACCCCCACCAGAGACGAATTAAGCACACAGAAGAACTCGGATCGGTACCTGCTTCCTGCTTCCTCCCCTTCTGCACCGGCTCCGGCTCACACACCCGTTCCTTCTGGCAGGGAGGCCGTGGGCTGGGCATGCCTCTGGTTGTTTCTGTTCTGGTTAAGGAGCACCCACCTCATCCTTCCTGTGGAAGCTCATGTCCACACTTGAGGTTCCAAGCCACCCACTGTGTAGGGGGCAGTTTGCTGTGATGCAGGAGTTCTGTTCAGTGCCTGACAGCAGGGCCTTGAACACGCTGTGGCATGGCTGCCACCTGGGCTGGCGTCCATTGTACATCAGATGAAGAGGGGCTGATGAACACGTTTTCCTTTTGGGGAGGAGAGGAGCTGGGAGAAGTTTTGGGGGAGAAGTTTGGAAAGAGTTCGAGAAGTTTCTAGGTCACATTCAGGCAGCCTTTTGGAAGGGTGAGGGCAGACCGTGGAAGCTGCTGGTGCGGATTTGCAAGTCCTTGAGCGGTGACTAGATGCAGCCAGTCTGTCACGCATAGTGACCCTGCCTCTGAACTGAACGCTGTGAAGCCTGTACCTCAGGCTTCCTCAGTACAGTCTTCTGCCTGAGAGCAGGTGGCCATATGGGCAGGCCAAGCTCAGCCCCTGTGAGAAGCTGGAGGTTTAAATTGGCATATGTTTCATGGTCCGAGCACATGTTTAGGTCAGGATTTTAAAGCACTCAGAGAATAGAGACCTGAAGATAGTGCCTCCTATGGGCGGGTGAAATGCCCTAGACAGTATCCCAGGGGAGGCCACATAGTAGGCACTTGGGTATTTGCTAAATCAAAGTCCTCGGGCTCATATCTCCATGTACACCCTGTAGGTTTCTAGAATTAAATAGCTGTTGATGCTACATTCGGTGCATGAATTTGCATTCATTTCTGACTTTACAAGCTGCCATGCTTTATTTAGAGGTGTTCTGGGAAGATAACAAAATAATGACATGGGACAGTAAACAAAATGTCATAAGTGTGAGATCCATACGTCATCTCCAGTTAATCTGAGTTATGTTCCCTTTCTTCTAACACACCAGCATTTTGAAGGCATGGGTGTGTGAGAGGAGGGTGTGAAGAGAGGAAGAGAGGGAAAGCATAGTTACCACTAGTTTTTGTTGTTAGATTTAGTTAAGAAATATTTATGAAGTGGACAGTGGGTGGATGGAAGGTGGACGGATGGCTGGATGGATGATGGGCAGGTGGACGGATGGATGATGGATGGATGGATGGATGGGCAGGTGGACGGATGGATGGATGGATGATGGTTGGACGGACGGACGGATGGATGGATGATGGGCAGGTGGACGGATGGGTGGTAGGTGGGTAAGTTTGTGTTGAGGGCTGTGAACTGACAGTCCCTCCCCCTACGTGGCACCTGCAGCAGAGCTTGTGCTCGGCCCAGCTCTCATGCTTCTTCCTTAATTAACTCTCTTTCAGGGTTCGGTTGGATTTCCTGGATTTCCTGGTGCCAATGGAGAGAAGGGTGGCAGGGTAAGGACAGCCTGGCCTCCGGTCAGGCAGCCTGTTCCGCTGCCTCCATAGTTAGCCATTTACTCTTCAATACGTCCTGTTTGCTTCTCGCCTGGGGCGCTGCCAGCACAGCCCTCCAGAACAGCTGACCTTAAACCCCCGGCTGCTGGTGCCGGTTCCTGATAGGGAGGGGGCAGTGGGCGAGAAGGGAGAGCACGTGGAAGAAACAGCTTTCTCGTAAACACGACAATCCCAGCAGCTCCTGCAGGCCATCAGTGAAACCCAGAATTGTCTCTTTATACCCAGTGACTTTTTCTCCAGGCTAATTTTAAAAGAAGAGAAAAAAAAGCGCTTCATTGCACAGCTCACTGACTCCACAAGTCCAAGTTTAAGACGCTTCCCACTCTTGTTATTCTGAAGCTATTACAGTCACAACACCCTACAGGGCACGATGCACTTGGGTTCCCTTTGCTGTCACCGTGAACAAGAGTGTTCCAACCAGGGGCTGGAGGATGGTGACTGATGTGGTACAGGTAGCAACAGGTCGTGGCCCCAGGCTTCAAAGCCGTCATGCAGGCCACCTGACTGAAGATTCTGACCCAGTTTAAAAGCCATCCCTGAGAATTCAGACTGGTGTTACGAGAGCTTGGACAGGAACCATGGGGAAGGCGATGAGGAGCAGGAATCCTGTGGCCTTGGGGCTGGTGGAACCCGACCTCTGACCAGGAGGAGGACTCTCCGTGGGGGGCTGATCACTGAGGGGCCAGGAGGGTGGGACATCATGGAACTGGTGCCCAAGTGTCTCGGTTCCACTGTCTTCATCTTGCCTTGCCTTTGGCTCTCAGTGGCTGGGGCTTCTTCATGTGGGAATAGCTCGCTCGCTTCTACAGCAAATGCTCCCAAGTCCTGCAACGTGCGCAGCACTGAGGACCCTGTCGCCTAGAGGGGGTGCCCCGTGAGGGTGACCGGCTCTCGCAAGTGAGGGGCATGATAGGGAGGAAGGGCAGGGTGCATCGGAGAGTTTTCACACGAGGTGGAGCCCAACTCAGGCAGTTAGGGAGGCTTCCTGGAGGCAGTGACATTCTGTGGGACCTGGAAGAGCGACAAGTTGGGTAGTTGTGGGCGTGGTGCTCCTTCATGGTCATTATCCCAAGGTGGTGGGAGCCCACTGCAGGTTTGCATCAGGGGAGGGACCTGGGAGATTTCCAAAGTAGCTCTGGTCCCCTTGTGGGGCAAGGTCACAAAGGGAGCAGGTGGTGGTGCTCTTCTAGGGGCTCTCTGATGTGTCCTGCTAGACAGTCTGGTCAGATGGATGCTTCTAGACGCTAGGATGCCCGAGGTGTGCACGCATCTGCGTCCTGCCTGAGAGCTGCCTGTAACTGGGCAGGTACCCTCCCATCATCCTTGTCCTGGTTCTGCAGCGGTGTGGGTTCAGCATGAGCCTCGTCATACCACTGGTATGACATGAACCTAGTGGGGTCCCAGCAGCCCTGCCCTCTAGGAGCACCTGCGACAGCCAGCAGGCTTCTCCCCCTGGGTTTGGCCTCTTGGCTGGAGCCAGGCCACCTCTGGGACTGCCCTGCAGACAGGTTCCCTAAGGAGACTATGGGCCATGTCCCCAGCATCTGGAGCTCTTTGGTTTGGTTTAGTTTACAAAGAAAACCGAGGAGCATGGTGCCCCTGGGAGGCCCAGACAGGGTTGGGGCTAAGACTCTTGCTCCCTGAACCTTGGTCACAGTTGCATTAGGTTGGAACTGAGAACTGTTCATGCTGCAGGATTAAAATGATCCAGCCACTGATGCTAGCAAAGGGGCGACGTTTGGGGTTCTTGTGGACAGTGGGAGCAAGGAGTCATGACAGCTGTGCTCATGCACAAACACCAGAAAGTCACCAGGGGAGGTCACAGTGTCTGCAGTGCTAGTCTATCATGGGAGGAAAGCAGATGTTTCAGTAATTCTCCTATGCAAATATTTACTCAAAGCCAAAGGATATTGCTGTATAATTAAAACAGTGAAACCAGAGTGCATTGTTTAAAAGCAACATAATTACTTCATCATCATAAACTGTTTTATGAAAATCATTTCAAAATGGGAGACTTAGAAAGCCATCTGATTCTGGCAGCAAATGAATGAAAGGTGATGAGAGCAAACTTACCAGGTGGCCTTGAGCAATACAGATCCATCTAGCGCTTTATCATTAGACACCAGAAAAAAGTTCTGGAAAATGAATCAAGAAGTGGAGATACAGGCGTCTGTTTCCGCCACTACTTCCATGTGCAGTAGGTAAGCTGCGTTCACCAGCTATTATGTCTTTGCTTCTGAAAAAACAATGCAGTGCATCTGTTTTCTGTGGTTTGAAAAAGGCAAAACAACAACAGAGGAGCCTAAATTCTGTTAGGAGAGAAGCAAATGCTGCCTGGGTATAGGATTTATATATTAAATTGCAAGTTTGCTGGTCCACAGAGCCTACTGAAAATTTAATGGCTAATATTCTTAACTGTAGTGAAGGTAAATTATGTATGAAAGGGGTTGACTTGCTTCTTTCTCTTTGCAATAGCAATTCCCCACCCCTGGTGAGAGAGATGTGAAGAGGGAGGGGGGAGGGAGCAGAGGAAACAGATAAGGGTGGAGAGCGTCCAGCAGGCTGCGGGAGGAAAATTGGATTTCAGCAAAAGCCTTGTGCGGGAACACAGCTCTGTGTGTGGGGTGTGCAGTGAAATCCCTCTCCCTGAAACCTCTCATTACAACAAAGATAAAGAGGCATCTTTCCCTTCTGGTTTCAGGCCGTCTCTCTATAACCCAGGAGTGGCCTCCACCGAGAGGCCGCCACCCAGGTGGTGACAGGCATATCTCCAGGGACCAACCTCCTCTTCTCTGATTCTAGGGCACACCCGGAAAGCCAGGACCACGGGGACAACGCGGCCCCACGGTAACCGCCCTTTGGGTTGAGGGCCGCCTTCCAGAAGAGGGAGCACGTTGTCGGGCGTGTGGGTAGATTGGGGACAACAGTCTGTAGCAGTCGGAGGATTTGAGCTGACCTTTCTTCTCTCCCATCTGTTCAGGGTCCACGAGGGGAAAGGGGACCCCGGGGCATCACCGGGAAGCCTGGCCCCAAGGTAGGTTTCTAGTCTCGGTCTCCTCTGTGGCAGTTGCAGGTGTCACAGGGTGATCCAGGGCCCTCTCATTTAAAACAAAAAGAACACCATTTTACTGGGGGTGTTTAAGAAGGAGCTGGTCCCTCCAACAGCCTTTGGACAAGTTTGGTGGAATTGAATGCAAGGCAGAGGTAGGACGGAGCCATCCCACGTGGAGACTTCTGGGGAAGCAGCCCTGGGGCCCCATCCAAGTCTGGTGAGGAAGCCTTAGTCGTCGTCTTGAAAAGGAGTTGGGGAAGCCAGGATGGCTCAATGGGTTAGGCACTCACTTTGCAGCCCCGGGGACCTAGGATTGAATCCCAGCCCCGGCCCACGTGGATCCATATGCTGAACTGGGGAGTGCCCCCAGTTCAGTTCTCACCGGGGCAAGACCCCGGCCCAGTTCCTGCCCTGTGCAGCCCCAAGTCCACCTGTGGAATGAAACTACCGGTATGTGGGAAAACCAATGATGTGCAACTATGGAGACTGTTCTGGCCTGCACCACCCTCCCTTCTCTCTGTCTCTGACTGTATCTCTCTCTCTCTCTCTCTGTCAAAAACAATAAATAAATCTTTAAAAAAAGAAAGAAAAGGAGTCAAAACTGCAGAGAGGTCTTTGTCAGAAAGTGCTTTGTGCCCGGCCTGCCCCACATCCTTGCCCGCTGAGGGGCATTGATACCAACTCTGCCAACTGGTACTGTGGAAATGCACCCTAGCCAAGCGGCCCTCCTGTCCTGCCCAGGATGTGGTGCACAGTGCAGTCCTGCCAAGGACACAGGTCTCCTGGTTGGCTGAGGGGTAGAGCTGGCCTGCCCCTCCACTGACCGGTGTGCCACCCAGAAGCCACCGTGCGTTCTCCCTGATGAACTCAGTGTCGTGGCACGTGCCCATACCCCGACTTCACACACCTGGGAGAGCTAGTAGTGTAACGGAACAGCTGTCATCACGTGTCGGGTGGGCCCTGGATCAGATACTGTGTCCTGTCTTCCTAGTTTTTGATGTGTTTCTTGGTTGGAGCACAGCCTTTGTCCCATAGTGGGAGATTTTCTCCTGGAAATCTCACAGCCCTGTTGGTAGCAGCTCATTGTCAGACGTGTGTGTCAAAGGGAGAGGACAGGTGACCTTTTGGAGCCCTGGATCAGTGCCTGACGCTTTGCTCTTACTAAGCATCTGCATGACCTATAGAAGAGCACGTGCAGATGATTCTGATGTTCTGATGTCATGGGCCAGTCTTTCCATCAAAAACAGTAAGAATAATATAAAGCTCATCTTGCTCTCTCCCTCCTTCTAGGGCAACTCGGGAGGTGATGGCCCAGCTGGCCCTCCAGGTGAACGGGTAAGTACCCTGGACACAGCCACTGTGCACATCTGCGAGGAAATAGCCGCCTTAAATACCCTCTCTGCCTTTTGTGGGGTGGGGCTGGGGAGACCCTGCTAAAGGAGGTGTTTTCTAAAACCAAGAGGTGGAGCAGTTAGCCTTCCCTGGGAGTCATGTCTGTTGAGGGGGGATGGCCACCCCGTCCACTTGACCCTGGTCTTGGGGTCTTGGAGGTGGCTGGGGTGCTGGGAACCTGGCCTCCTTGGCTCCTTTTTCACTCCGGTGAGGGAGATGGGCGGGACCCGATGGAGCAGAGGTCCTGGGAAGAGGGAGAAGTTGTGCCTGTGCTCAGAGAAGAACGCGGGAAGACACCGTGGGAGCTGCTGGGGAGAGGACCCCTGCCCTCAAACTGGCCATTCTTTGTCCCCAGGGACCCAACGGACCCCAAGGACCCACAGGGTTTCCTGGACCAAAGGGCCCTCCTGTAAGTAGCACGTTTTCCTGGATTTTCTCCTCTGGCATCGGGTTTCCTCGGGGCCCATGCAGCTGCCTCATGGTGGGCAGTGGAGGAGGGCTCATGGTGGAACCCTGGTTGGGTCGGCCTGAGGGGAGCAAGCTCCCTGGGCTGTGTCAGCGGATGGGGCCGTGTATATGCACTAGACGCCTCTGCACTGGGGAGCCGCTTTGGGAGCACAGAAGCGTTTCTCATTCAGACCATTGAGACTTTCTAGCGTCCTAGGGCTGCCATTACAAAGCATCACCACGCTGGTTCTTGAAACGACGGAAAGATGTCCTCATGGTTCTGGAGGCCAGAAGTCCAGGTGTGGGTGGGGCTGGCTCCTTCTGAGGTTCTGAGGGGACTGCCCCAGGCCCCTCGCCCAGCTTCTGGTGGCTGCTGGTGGTCCTCAGCTTGTCACGGCTTTGTCCCATCTCTGCCCCTCTGTGTCCTCAAGTCTCCATCTTTTTATAAGGACACCAGTCATTGGATTTCGACCCCAACCCCAACCCAGGGTGACCTTGTCTGGACTTGATGACAGGAGCACAGGCCACCTTTCTGGATAAGGACACACTCACAGGCTCCAGGGGTTAGGGCTACACCCTGTCTTTGGGGAAGGAACAGCTCTGCTCCCAGTGGGTGCGGTGCGTTTCCTATGATACCCCTCTAGAAGGAGGCAAAAACCAACAATGGGAAGGACATGCCTGACGGAAGTGATAGAGGGCAGTGGTGAGGGAGGGTTTGACTTCTCAACGAGGCAGCCTGGGTCCCTGTGCCCCATCCGTCACCTCCCACTGGCTGGACCTCAGGAGGCTGGCTGACGGCTTCCTGCTTCAGGTTTTCCTCCTGGCAGATGAGGGAGAGAACAGTGTGACCCTCAGGTGGTTGCATGGATTCAAGGAGGTGACGCAGGTGCCAGGCTCCTGGGGGGCACTTTGTCACCATAACTGGGGCGGGGGGGGTGATGGCCTGTTCTTAGAAATGAAGTGGTGACTTTTTGTCGCCCGGTGTGGCATTAAATTCCGAAGGCACATGCTTTCCAGAAATGAACAAAATTTCTTCTTTCTTCAGGGCCCTCCAGGCAAGGACGGGCTCCCAGGACACCCTGGACAGCGAGGCGAAACCGTGAGTATTGGTGGTGCTTGGGATCAGCCTGGCATGTGGGCACCGCCTTCACTGCCCTGTCGGCCTGGGAGAGGGCGGTCAGCCCCAGGAGGCCCCCACGGTCCAGGCTGCCTTCTGACCTGGGCTGAGGCCTATCTGGGGAGAGCCCTGTGCAGGCCAACAGCACCTGTGACCTCTGTGCAGATCATAGCTGTCTTGGCAACTTTGGTTCAAGGTCACATGTGTACCCTTCATGACCCAAACAAAGTGCCACTGGCAGAGCGAGCCCTGTGCAGCCAGCCTTCCCCGCTCCGGAGAAACTCAAGCACATCTGACCTGGACAAGCAGCTGCAGGGTCCCCGCTTCCTGCTGTGCCCTCGGTTATTCCTCCAGGGACGGGGCTGGGCCTGAACCAGCCTGGCTGTGTCCATCCGGGTCCTGGCCACGGGGCTGACAGTAGTGGTGTGTGAAGGGCTCCTTCGCTTTCCTGTGTTATAGTGAAGATGGAGCATGGGCATCAGTGTGCTCACGGTCAATGTCCTTGCCATCAAGGCTGACCTCTGACCTTGCCCTTGCCTTTCAACGCAGACTTCGTTGTCTAAACGTTAAAGGACTAACATTTTTAGTTGTGAGGAAAAGCATTTATCAGAACGTGATCATTCCCTGTTCTGTGAGCTGTTGTTTGGCCCAGCTTCACGTTATGTACTCTGTGGGTGTGTCCCAGGGAAGGGAGTGGGCACACCTGTGACCTTGAGGCTCCAGGTGCACACACTTGGGGACTCACAGTGCGTGCCTGGTGAGCTCCTTGTCACCACACCGGTGGAGGCTGACGGAAAGGCCCCGTGGCTGCTGCAGCCTGTTCTCTTGGGCCAGAGGTCCCTGAAGGACCCCCAGCAAAAGCAGCCCCCTCCTGGAAGGAGAGCTTGAATCCATTTTCATCTTCTTAAAGAATCCCTTCATGTCCCCGGCCCATTGTGATGGAACCTCTTTTAATTATACCGTCCTGGTGTTCCGCTGCTCGGTGCGTGGCAGCTGATAAATGGAGATTACTTTGCTCTTTTGTTTATAGAGAAAAATGAAAACATTTCATCTGAGCTTTGTATATTTTTCTCTAAAGCCATTCCGAGGAGACAAGATGGAAGGTTTTGCATAGCGTGCACTTTTCTCCCTCTGACTTGTTCTGGAAAGAGGCCGGCAAAATAATGAAGCTGCTTTTTTTTCTGGGGAAGTAATGAGGTACTTTCCAGCTACCTCTGCCATGCTGGCTGCCCCCATAGACCCGGGCGCCCCAGCTCCAGACACCCCTGGGATGCTCCATGGGCATCCAGATGTGCCCTCCAGAAAGGTCTTCCTGGGCTGCTGACATTGTTCTCCCCTTAAAAGTGGATCACACTGGTCATTCCTCCTTTCTCAGTGGAGGACAAACTCCGTCCCCAGCAGCCACGGGTGGCCCCGACCATGGGCCACACGGGGGGCCTTTCTTGCCTCACCCCCAGGCTCTTGCCCAGCCCCCTGGGCAGGGAAGCCCCGAACTTGTTCAGACCCCTTGTTTCTGACTCTGGAAATGCCACCTACACAGATGATTGCTTTAAAAATGGCCATTTTGAGTTTGCCATGGGTTCCCCTTTGAGTGTCCAGTGTTAGCCTGCTGGCCATTCTTACAGGGAAGCAGTGAGCTTCCCACACTCATCAGCCCCCCAGGCAGGGAGGGTGAGCTGTGACCTTAAAGCCAGCACCTCCCTTTCTAGACTCTAGCGTGACATCCACACGTCTCTCCCCGTGTCAGTGGCACCCAGTGGCAGTGCCGTGCTCCGTAGATGCCCGCATGGCCTTACCGTCAGCTCTCTCCTCTAATGGGAGCCCATGGGCTCAGCCGGTGCTGGGTGAAACAAGGGTGTCACGTACGTGCAGCGTACACAGCGAGACGAGATTCCCGTTGAATCAGCTGCTGTATCACGAATGTAGCGAGCCCACACTCCATCCTGATTTAGGTCAGCAAGGAGGCTCACGCCAACCAAACACCTGTCCTGCCTCAAGACATTAGCGACAAACCAGGGCCGTCTCCACAGAGTCCCTGATGACACAGCCCAGAGGTAGCGCCCAAGTCTAGCTTCTGGCCACTGAGAAATGGCACCAAATCTGCTCAGAAAATGAACATACTTAGTGACATCATGAAGACAAGTGGTGTTAAACCGTACCTCTCAGCACAGCAGCATGGTGGTGGGAAGCGGCGAGGGAAGCTGCCTCATCTGGCTTCATCACCTTCGGGAAAGAATGCGAACACAGAGCAGGAGATATGGGCCTCTCATGTGAAGGCTGGAACATCTGCTGCTTGGGGACGGTGTGGGGCGTGGGGCACAAGCCTTCCCAGGAGACCTGCAGCAAGAGAGGTGGTGAGGGCCACTGCGGCCCTCTCAGTGCGGTGACTCTTTTCACAGGGTTTCCAAGGCAAGACCGGCCCCCCAGGACCCCCGGGAGTGGTCGGCCCTCAGGTGAGATACCTTATCCTGGTCAGCCTGTGTCACCCACCCACACACCAGAGGGGATCATGGCTCAGGGGTCAGTTCCCCCAGGATTCTGAGGTATAGGTGTTGCTAGGAGAAACTCTAAAAGTCCCATGAGGCCTGCTAATGTTCAGAGATGAAACCAGATGGCAGGAGCAGAGGGAGTGGCCATCACAGGCCACACTTGGAATTTAGCTTCCACCCCGTGGGCAGGAGCCAGCTGTGTCCCTTGTCCTTGCTCTTGCTGTCTGCAGCAGCCTAACACTGCCCCTGGTCCCTGTCAGAGCCCACGGGCCTGTTGCTCAGATCAGTGGCAGGAGTGGCCTGCAGCCAGGTCTGATGGTTTAGACCTCAGAGCAACAAAGCAGATCAGCGTCACCCTGTTTCTTGGGACATTCACACCTAACGTGGCGGCGAATAAGGTATTGAGCTACCACGGCCACTGGCCACGGGAGACATGAGCAGTGCCTCTCTTGGGGCAGACTTGACCACCCTCGCTGCCCTCATTTCCCCATGACAGCTGGGAAATGCAGGTCTTGTCACTGTGTCAGAGAAGGAAACGTAGGGCCACCACGTGGGGCCAGGCCCTCCTTTGATCCTTAGAGCCACATAGAGGTACTGGGGACACACAGTGGGCCTTTTGCCTATGGCCAGGGCTGTCCTTAGATTTAGGAAGAGAACATCACTCCCTGGTGTGTCCTCTGGTTTTCCCCACAGGGTCCCACAGGAGAAACTGGTCCAATGGGCGAGCGTGGCCACCCTGGGCCCCCGGGCCCCCCAGGGGAACAGGGGCTGCCGGGCCTTGCTGGGAAAGAAGGGACGAAGGTGAGTTGCTCAGCCCTCCCTCTCCAGGCCGGACTTCTGCGGGATCATTCTGGCACTCACTCTGTCTCTGTTTTCTGCCGCTCTGTTCTGGCAAGTGGGTAACTTCTCAAACGAGTGCTCTGCATGCCAACCTACTCCTCAGATCATGACCTTGGCTCTACTTCTACTTGATTTGGAAGAGGATTTGAGCTGACCCGCAGCAGGGATGGATGTAAAGGGACTGGGGACAAGCCACCCTTGGCCTTCCATCCTGGGCCCTGTCTTGTCACCACCTCTTCCCCACTTGCCACACCCGCTCCCAGTAACGGATAGAACATTCTGACACTTCATATGTCTGAGCAAGTCCAGTAGAAAGTAACCCTTTAAAAACTCCCCACCATTGGAGACTAACAAGTCAATAAAGCAAGCAGGCTGGGTGCATTTCTGTCTGACCTGCTCACACCCACTCTGCACCCCCACTCCGTTCCTGTGAAGCTTCCAGCGCGTGCCGCTGCCAAGCGCCCCTCCCGCACCTGCTCTCCACAGGCCCTGGTCTTGGGCTTCGCTCAGAGACTAAGCTCTGGCTCTGCTTTCAGGGTGACCCCGGCCCCGCCGGCCTCCCTGGGAAGGATGGCCCTCCAGGATTACGTGGCTTTCCTGGGGACCGGGGGCTTCCTGGTCCAGTGGTAAGTGAGGGGCCCAGTGGGCAGTGGAGGTGGGCACAGCCCAGCTCTGGTGGCCTCTCCCCACAGTGCCCCTGACTACGGTCTCGTTGCTTTGCAGGGAGCGCTGGGACTGAAAGGCAGCGAGGGCCCCCCTGGCCCACCAGGCCCCGCGGTGAGTGGTGCTGGCCCAGCGGCAGCACTTTAACACCCTGTCACTCAACACCGGCTGTGCAGGCGAGCTGGGCGGTGCCGGGCCCGGGAGAGGGCACGGCTGACCTGGTCCTAGGAAGGCTGGAGTGGAGGAGACAGACTCGGGAGGGATATGGACATGTATCCTGAGCTGGCAGCTGGGTGACAGGGCCAGGGAGCACGCGTGTGAGGAAACATGAAGAGCCAGGCAGTGTGGAGGGAGGGCTGAGCTGGTGCCATCGCACCTGACATGCTCCATGTAGGCCTGGGCTGGGAAGGGAGTGGACACAGGCCTCCAGGGCCTAGAAATATGGGTCCAGGAGTCAGGCTATCCATGTGCCCAGAGTTATCTGAGGCACCACTGGGGGGGTCTGTCCCCAGAGTTGGGGTCCAGGAGTTCTTACATGCTGTCCATTAAACTAAATGATCCCTCCCAACTTTAAGATTCCAGCTGTGAGAGCACCCCAGGCCCTTAGCTGTGGTCTTGGGGGGCTGGTGGCCATGTGAAGCTATGTCCACCCTCAAGAGGCACGCCCCCTAAGAGGCACACCCCTGGACCCCTGTTCTTGGCTGACACTTTATGGAAGCATCTGCTTTGTTTTCCTACCTTGCGAATGGGGCTCATTTGACAGCCCCCACCCAAGCTGCATGAATGGGGGGCTGCAGCAGTGGCCCCTGGGCCCTGGCTGGGTTTGAGAGTGGACCACAAAATAATACCCCCTGTCCCCTCACCAAGTTATGGATTATTTGAGAGGTGACAACTGGAAGTCCGGTGGAAATGAAAATGTCACCTTTCTGATAAAGGTTGAGTGTAGGACAACATCCTGGCAGCAGTGGCGTCTCCCCGCTGTCCCCTAGGATTAATTAGACCAGGTGTCCACCCATCAGCAGGGCTCTGGGGGCAGCACCCCCTAGGACATGGCGGAGCAGGGCAGAAAGAGCGCTGTGTGGGAGGGGGCCAGGCCCCAGGAGCGGCAGGTCCAGAAGAGATCGTTCCAGGCAGGCACGAGGACGCCTCAGTCACTCTAGGGGTCAGACACACGTGGGGAGGAGGAGCCAGTAGGGGGTCAGAACAGCACAGCAAATGCCGGACCCCACAGTCTGTGCTCGCAGAGGCCCCAGGGCGCTCCTGTGGGCTCAGGACTGAGGGGGAGCGGGGCACCTGGCAGTGCTTTAGGAAATCGCACCCATGCCATCTGAGGCCTGTGAAGTGAGCCGTGTTGTTGCCTCACCCCAGGGATCTCCGGGGGAGCGTGGTCCTGCCGGTGCTGCCGGGCCCATCGGAATTCCGGGGAGACCTGGGCCTCAGGGACCACCAGGGCCAGCTGGTGAGAAAGGAGCACCTGTAAGTACTGCCCCAGGGACACTGGGGGGCAGGGGGAGAATGCAGCTCAGCCCCATCCCTGCCCCACCCCTGTGCCCCGCCCCCGCACGTTCCTCCCCATGGGTGTGTCTCTGGGGGCTTACAGGATGGGGGAGGGAGGTGAAGCCATGAGGTTCTCTAGGCAAGTGTGTGTTCCAGGTGCCCGCAATGAGGCACAAAGGGGCAGGTCCCCAAGTTGGTCAGCTTCTTTCCACGAGCCTCCTGAGCTAGAGGGGTGTTGTCCCACCTGCATGTCTGTGCACATGTACAGACCCGGGGAGCGGCTGGGGACACTGGGCCCAAACATCGCCTCGGCCTTGGTTAGGACTCCGGCTGTGAGGGTGCTGTGCAGATGGGCCGCAGCCACAGCCCCTTCTATGTGCACGGCTCCTCCCGAGCCTGCACCGGTCTTTGTGCAAGAAAGGTGGATGCTGGGGGGGAGGTGGGGGGCTTCCTTCATTGGTCTGGGGCCAGTTTTGGGGAAAAGAAGGGATGGACACATGTGATAGGAAAGTAAACTTCTTCCTGGACCTCCGATGTGGCCCACAGAGCATGGAAGCTTGCGAGACCTCGGGGCGGAGGGCTCTGAAATCTTGGTTTCCCTGAAGGATATGAATGAGTCCCCTTGTCTAGATGCCGCGCCAGCTGCTAGTCCCTCTCCCCCCCGATGACTCTCAAATGCCCTCACTGCCCTCATCTGGCCACGTGTAGTCTGCCACACAGCTTTGCAAACTGCCGCCTGCCCCGAAGCCAATCAGCCATGGGGACGATTTCAGCTCCAACTGCCCTTTCGAATCCATAATGTCAGAAGGAGCTGAGTTCCAGGGGGACCAGGCGAATGTCAACATAGACAGTCTTTGATTGAGTGAGGGTGTGTGAGCTGCTTGATTTTCATTAGAAAGGTGACGTTTTCCTGTGCCTTTTGCTCTTGGTGGCTTGTGGGTCGAGAGAGAGGACCCTTGTGAGAACTGGTCGCCTCCCTGAGCGAGAACTGGCCACTTAAAGCACGTTGGGAACACCCATCAAGGACCGTTCAGTGTTGTCAGCAATTCGATGGCATCTCACCATTTCTGGAGAGACACTCAGGACATCGATCCAGCTGGACCTGTCAGAAACCTGACACCTGTCAGGCCATCAGTAGGACACACACAAATTCAGTTGGAAACTGTTTGGTTCGTTGTTTCAAGAGAATAAATATATCAGCAGAAACTTCTCGAGAATGCTACTATCCACTAGAAGCTTGTCATTTCCCCAGAATAGCTCTGGAGAGAAAAGGTCAAGTGTCTCCAGGCACTGATGGCCTGACCAGCGATATGGGGCGGGAGGTGCCACCAGTACTGCAGGCTGGGTGTCTGTCGAGCATCAGTAGAAACTAAGCGTGAGGAGCAGGAAATGAGCTGCGCAGGCGGGAAGGGGTCCTACGGGAGTGCCATATGAGCGTGGCCGCTTTTAGACCCATCCCTGAACGCGCACCGCCTGTTCTGTGCCCCTCCCCACCGTGCACACCCACGTGCTGTGCATCCTTTGGAAGAAAGGGGTTCCTGGCTCAGATGAGAACATTCCCGGCACTCCCAGCAAGGCATGGTGGCTGGAAAAGTTGAGCAGAGCAAGGACTTAATGAGGCTCCTATGTGAATACCGAGGAGAATGAATCAAAATTAGGAAAGGAAGATGGGGTGCGTGTGTGTGTATGTGGGCACATTTGTGCGTGTGCATGTGTGTGTGTGGGTGTGTTGGCCATGAGGGTATTTGCAGAGAACTGAGCAGTGAAGTGAGCTGAGGCCAGCACTCAGCCCTCCTGCTCTCTAAGCTTAGATGACCCCACCACAGCCTTGGGGATCTGGTGGGCCGGGTCTGAATACTCTGCTGCTCACAAACTGTGCCTCAGTTTCCCCCACTGTCAAAGTAGCTCTTCCTAGGATGGGCGGAGGTGAAGTGCAGTGAGGCTCTGAGGTGGGTGGTGCCAGGCAGGGCTCAGAGTCCCTGCTGACACCCATTGGAACTGTGGACGCGGTCACCCCTGAGAGCTGCCGCTTCCTGCCTGTGAGCCCCTCTCTGGGGGATGAGCCTGGGAGCAGGATGTTCCCACAAAGGAACTGCATCTGATCCAGGACCTTCTCTTTTCTTTAGGGCGAGAAGGGGCCACAAGGCCCCGCTGGCCGAGATGGTCTCCAGGGTCCTGTGGGGCTCCCCGGTCCAGCGGGCCCTGTGGGCCCCCCTGGAGAAGATGGAGATAAGGTACGGAGAGCGGAGGCCATTGCTCAGCCCAGCTGGCCAATGCCAGCAGCACAGAGCCAGGGCGGTCACTCTATAAACAAAGGGACACAGGTGACATGAGGGCCCCGGGGACAAGAGCAACCCTGTCTGTGCCCATCAGCACTCTCAATGTTAGGGAGCAGTTTTGGAATAGCTCACACACACCCAAATGTAGTGATAAGTGAGATTGCTTTGATTTATGAGATACACTGACAATAAATACTGTCATCTGTCACGGGCTTGCAAGAACTGAGAACCTGCTTTCCTCTTGTGTATTTTTCATGTCACCTGAACCTTTGGCTACTAATAGCAGAGCAAGGACAATGCCCTGGCCCCTCCCAAGTGGGTTCAAATCCTACAGCCGTGGGGCCTGAGTTCATGTGATTTTGCTCAACATCCCTTAAATGCCTTCTTCACTCACATTATGAAAGCTCCCTTGATCAGCACTGGGCTTCATAATTCTGATACTTGTACTGAATGAAGACACTGAATTTAGGTCTTCGGCTTAACGTTCCATTTACAATGACCCTCTGGTGACATTTCCAGTTGTCACCTCCGTGTAGATGATGCCTTGTCTCTCAGGGAAGCCAGTCCTGTGCCACAGACACTCTGGGGAGGTTTTAGTCACTACTCTGGAGCACAGCAATTGCGTTGTCTGTTACCGTGTCATCATGTCAGCCAATGTGACAAACAGAGTAAATATTTTCATTATCATTTTTACCACATTTCCAAACCCACTAAAATTCTGTAGAGCATAAGATTAAGGTTTCACTCCCTTCAGCTCTCATAGCAAAAGAGGAATTGAAATTAATATGTGGAAACAGTTCCTCTTAGGCAATTTGTAGGGTCCCTGGAGAGGAGGTTATTCTTAATCTCCAAGAAAAATTAATGGCAGGGAGCAGAGAATGTCTGCGTGGTTTGGGGCTGCTTACTGAGGCTGCTTCCACTTCTTCCCACAGGGAGAGATCGGGGAGCCGGGACAGAAGGGGAGCAAGGGGGACAAAGGTGAACAGGTAAGAACCATGCAGGGGCGTGTGCAGGGCTAATGACTGCAGGGGAGCCATGGTTAGGGCCACATGGTTGGCGTGACACACAGTCATGGCTGACATTTGTAGCGTGGTTCATACAACACCATCAGCAGCCAGTAAATGATGGGACACAGCTGATGGCTTTCTTTCCTATTATGATCTCGTGTATATGCTGTGTGTGTGTATGCTAATGTGCTATGTGCATGTATGACCTGACGTGTGTGGAGGCATGTGTGTTCATCTGTGAGTGATCCCTTGTTACCAGATGAACAGGAGGCAGTCACAGGTTCTAGAACATAAAGCAAGTTGAGCACTTTTGTCCCGAAGTTATGGGACCCAGATGGCTCCTGCGCTGACCAGTCTCTGTTCCTCAGCCGTGACTCAAGAAACAATGGTCTGTCTTTTCTCCACAGGGTCCACCTGGACCTACGGGTCCTCAAGGCCCCATCGGACAGCCAGGCCCCTCTGTGAGTACCTGTGGTTCAGGACGCTCAGACAACCCAACACCCTTGAGCTGGTGGGGACCAGGAGCCGGTCCTCACCCACGGCTCCATTGTCTGCCTGCAGGGAGCTGATGGCGAGCCAGGGCCTCGAGGCCAGCAGGGCCTTTTTGGGCAGAAAGGTGACGAAGGTCCAAGAGGTTTTCCTGGGCCCCCTGGACCCGTGGGGCTGCAGGTAACTGTAGAGTTTGCACAGCCGGTGGTCATTTCTCCTCCCCCTTCCCCACTTCCTCCCCTCCCCCTGCCCCTTGCCCCACCCAGGACTGACAGCTATACACATTGACATTGGGCACATTCGTCTTCATGCCTTTTAGATGCAGTGCCCACATACATGTGAGCACACATGTCACTTTATCTGGTTTTTGCACAATCCAGATCATGTTGTGTGTATAGAAAGTTTGCGCCCAGCATTCCACATTCTGTTTTACGTTATAAGTCGTGTTAAATGTAATTGGATGTCTTTTGAACACATCTATTTCATCTACGTTTGAAAAACTGGCTTCTGGTTGCTGCGCAGTAGCTCAGCATTCAGTGGTGACGTCATAAACACAGACATTTCCTGCTGTTGGCTCACTGGGTTTCATTGTCTTATGAGACACTGCAGTCAGCACGTTTGCCCATAAATCTGCGTATTTCTCCAGTCATTTATTTCCTCGGGCTAATTCCAAGACCACGGATGTCCCCATGGTTAGCAGTGCTCTTGGAAGCGCCCTCTAGGACACCCTCGTGGTGCTGGGGGCCGGTGGCAGCTGGGTGCTGGACAGAGCAGCGCCAGCCACTCAGCTGTGACCTCCTGTCCTCAGGGTCTGCCGGGACCTCCAGGAGAGAAGGGCGAGACGGGAGACGTGGGTCAGATGGTGAGTGCAGCCCGGCAGCGTGGCAGCTGGCCTACTTTGGCGAAAGCTTGACTTTTCTCTGTGCTAAAACGGCTCTCCTTCTCCCAGGGCCCACCAGGTCCCCCCGGCCCCCGAGGACCCTCCGGAGCTCCAGGTGCTGATGGGCCACAAGGCCCCCCGGGCGGAATAGGCAATCCTGGTGCAGTGGGAGAGAAGGTGACTCACGCTCCTTAACTATTGTCCTGTGTGATGTGCCCATGTGCAGGGAGACCTGGGGTGTATGTGGGTCCGACAGCAACGCACAGGGGCATGCTCAGGCTGTCCCCGTCAGACCCATTTTGAGGCTTACAAGATCCATGCAGTAAAACTGGGAGCTGTCACCTCATTGTTCATGACAACCTTTTGCAGAATTTGCAAACCATGCAAGCACCTGAAAAGGCCGTGCCCCATCCTCCAGGGTTCAGCTCTGAGAGAATTATCTGTTCCTTGAAATGCTGAGGTCACTGCATGTACCGTGTCCATGTACCTCAGAGCCTGTCTTCTCGTAGCCCAGTGTCCCCTCCATCTGACTGGATCCACTTTAGGAGCTGAGCCCTGGAGATGGCTAATGAGCATGCTGGGCTCAGGTGTGCACATGTGTGTGCATGCCTGTACACACATGTGTGCTGCAGGAGTAATGATGCTCACATCTGGCTCCACTCAGTGCTCATGAGTTCGCACCACTTTTAAAGCCTTATCCTTTTCAATTGAAATAAAAGGAAAGACATGACATGCTTCCACCCATTTGCATCCCTGGCCGCCATTTTCAGAACTTGCTTTCAGACAGCATCTGTTAACTTGAGAGAAGTCTTCCATCACTGCTCATTTTTTGTGATGTGTAAGTTACAGGGAGACACCCCTGCTCAGACCACTGGCCAGGTCATGCCACCTGTCACAGGTGCCTTTCTCTGTCCCTCACCACAGTCACCCAGCTTCTCGGGGCCTCCAGAACCTGCCTCAGGAAAGCCGCCGACACACCTTATACTCTGCACGTGTGTCCATCAAGTGCCTGTGTCTGTCACTGTCCCTGACCATGACCCCTGACCCCTGGGCTCCGCACGTGCTCCCTCCCACTTCGGGAGGCCTCTGAGAACAGTGACTGTTCACCCCCCAGCCCCCCTGCCCTGGTGCCTGTCATCAGGAGCACTTGGTAAGTGCTTGACGCTGGAGCCACTGTTCTTGTCACTGCTATGACCACTGTGTCTCCTCCTCAGGGTGAGCCTGGTGAAGCTGGAGAGCCTGGCCTTCCCGGAGAGGGGGGCCCCCCGGTGAGTGAGCAGGTTCTGGGGTGGGGCAGCTGGCTGGGGCCAGAGGGGAGCTCTGCCTCAGTGTTCCCCCCCACGAAATGGAAGCCATGTCTCTTGTGCCCTCCCTGACTGTAAAAACAGGGAGGATCAAGGGGCATGAGCATGTGTGTGTGTATGTGCATGTGTGCGCGTGTGCAAACTTAGCAACAAACACCACGACCGATGGCTGTGACTTGCTCCGCTATCTGGTGTCCCCAGCCCTTCCACAGGCTGCTACAAATATGGGGGGATTGTTGTCCCTTTGTTGGCCCAGGCCTCGGACGTTCACACCCACACTGGTCAGCTGTGCATTCACTCAGGCCCCCGAGGCAGCTAGTGGACAGAGTTCTCCTGCCACCTGGGAACCACGGAGTGGGGGGGGCCTCTTAAGAGCCTGTGTTGCCCTCTGTCTAGTCCAGGGTCAGTCCTTCCTACCAAGAGGTGGAGCCGTGGCCTCAGAGGGCCTCCAAAAGTCCATGAGCACCTCAGGCCACCTGGTGGTACCCACAGCCCCGCATCTGGCCTGCCACACGGGCTTGGCAGGTGCCAGAGAAAGGGCTGTACTCCCTCCCCGGGTGATGCCCCCGGGGACAGCCCCTCGCTCAGGGAACCCTCGAGGTCGGCTCTGGAACACAGATCTGGCCTTTCCCTGCAGGGGCCCAAAGGAGAAAGGGGCGAGAAGGGCGAGGCGGGCCCCTCTGGTGCTGCTGGACCCCCTGGACCCAAAGGCCCTCCCGGAGATGACGGTCCCAAAGGCAGCCCCGTGAGTAGCTCTGAGATGCTGGGGCACCCCTGAAGCCAGGGCCGGGGTGGGGGTAGTGCCCTGCATCCTAGACCATCCTCATTCATCCGCAGTGTCTTGGGGAATTGTGTCAAATTCGGAGGTCTTCCCACCAGCTCGAGGACACACAGTGCAGTGGGCAAGGTGGGGGGCGGGGAGCAGGCTTTCGGGCATCCTGGGTATGGATTGATGAGGTCCCCTTCCTGTGGCCTGCCCTGGCTTGGCATCAGGAGGGCTGCTGAGCAGAACGTTCTAGAAGTCTCGGGTTCCCGTCTCAGCCTGGAGCTCAGGAGCGGAAGTGTGGGCACGGAAGTATGGTCTCTGGAGAGCGAGACGACCTGTCCCGCCTGCCCACGTCCAGGCTCGTTATGTGACTCACGTGAGGACGTGTTCACAAAAGGCCCAGGTCCTGGAGGACGCAGTGGCATCCATCAGCTGTCGGAATGTCCTCGGGGTAGTGGGCAGGGCGCGATCTTGATGCAGCAACAGCTCAGGGTACGCTCTGGGCCAGGTTACTGACTCTGGGACCTGCCTCCCTCTCTCGGTTTCAGGGTCCCGTTGGCTTTCCCGGAGACCCCGGCCCCCCCGGAGAGCCTGGCCCCACGGTAGGTGCTCACAGCACAGAGGCCCTCGGTTCCCCACCCTGTAGGCCTGCCTCTGCCAGCCCCTTCCTTTGCTCCTGGGGCTGCTGCTTTATGAACTCTCTGCGGGGCACACACTCTTCCAGATGGCACCCCGTCCTGGTGATTGCATGGAGAAACGTGCCCTCGCTTCTGAGCACGCTGCCCGGCCCCACCGGAAGGGCTTGCAATTTCGGGATGGGGCTGGGGACGCGTTGGGTGTTGGTATGTGGACTCAGGTGCCATCCAGGAGGGTGTAGGAACTTGCTTTTGTCCCCACAGGGTCAAGATGGTCCCCCTGGTGACAAAGGAGATGACGGCGAGCCCGGGCAAACGGTGAGGTCACAGTGATTGCCACCACCCGGGTGGGGGGCGTTGGCTTGTGCTTGGGATTTACAACTTGCTTTGTTCATTTCTGAGAAAAGCCCAAACCTGGTGACCTGATACTGATCCTTAACCAGGACAAGGGACCATGGGGTCCTGTGGAGTCAGTTGAAGGACCCTCTTCCCAGAGGAACAGCACACGTTCAGTCACGGCCATGGCCTTGCGTTGCAGGGTGTTTGGGGCTTGCCCAGAGCCCACCCTTGAGCCTGGGGGTTTGCCTCATCAGCCACCTGTCCTCCTCAAAAGGGCTCTTTCCACACTGGCCTCTCAGCAGAGACCACTAGACCAAGCTGTCCAATCTGTGGCCCGCGGACCACACGTGCCCCAGGACAGCTTTGAATGTGGCCCAGCACAAATCCATAAACTTTAAAAACATGAGATTTTTTTGCATTTTTTGTTTGTTTGTTTGTTTTTAGTTCATCAGCTATTGTTAGTGTTAGTGTATTATATATGTGGCCCAAGACAGTTCTTCCCATGTGACCCAGGGAAGCCAGAAGGTTGGACACCCCTGATCTAGACACTGCCTCTCACACTTGGCCTTGAGTTTTGAAACATTGCTTTAAGCCAAGTCTCTCTGGGGTGGAACTGATCCCACTGGGCCCCTGCATGCTGCGTGGGAATGACCCCGGTTCCTCACAGCTTCCTCTCCCCCTCCTGCACCCACCTGGCCAGGACTGCTGGGCATTTCCTCCCCACCGGCATAGGCCCATGTCACTGATTTTAGGTGAGCAACCACCACAGGCAGCTTGGGGACACTAGCTCTGAGCCAGGTCTGTGGTCCCACTGCTAAGGCCTGGCCTGTGACTGGGGATGACATAGGTTCTCCCCGTGCCTCAGTGTCCACTCGTGTGGACGGCAGTGCTGCAGGCGGAGGTGTGCATGGGAGGGTGTCATTAGCGTTGGGAGTAAGTGCTATGCGGTTGAAGCAGTCCCTTCTGGATCACAGTGAGGAGTTAGGATGTGGGGAGGGGGCAGAGGGCTTCCCACACAGAGGTCAAAGCACAATATTCCTGGATGACCTCACTTGGACTGCATGTGTGGCTCCAAAGAGAAAAGTCAGGTCAGGGCTGGCTGAGGACGGGCTGGGTGGGAGCCCAGTGTTCTCTTAGCCCAGGCCTGCTGCCTCCATCTAACACTCAATTCCCGAACTCTGTTCTCCCTCTGACAACAGGGATCCCCAGGCCCCACTGGTGAACCGGGTCCGTCTGGGCCTCCAGGAAAAAGGGTAAATAATTATGCAAGCGCGTCCTTGCCTGCCAGTGTATGCATGAAGCGTGTTTCTCCCTGCCCCTCCCTGCCCCTCCCTGCCGTATGCTTGGACCCCTGCCCGCTAAGCAGCATGACGAGAGAAATGCTTATTTGAAGTGTGTCCTCCGTGTAACTTCCCGCCATGTCCTTACATCTCAGACCTGTGAGGTCAATGTGCCCACTCCTGTTAGGAGAAGCCAAGTGCTGACACCATCCCAACGGCCGTTGTGGAGAAAAATGCCCACAGAGCTGAGAAACTCCTTTTCCCCTGGGCTAGGCCTCTGAAAAGCCAGAACACGCTAAGCAATGTTTCTTTGCACACTGAGTAGTGAGCCTTTTGTTGCTGCTGCAGTAAAGCGGGCTGCTGGGTGTGTGACAGGAGAAAGCGGCCCCCTCAAGGCTCACAGCAGCCAGAGCGCCTCTCACATTGACCCAGAGGCCTCTCCCAGCCTGGAGTCATTCTGGCTCATTCTGTGGGCCTGCGTCCCCACTGGCCAGGGGCCCGGGAGTGGCCTGCATGCCCCTCTGCTCCCAGGCCTGTCTCCCTCCAGACACCAAGCTCACCACTTGGCTTCCACAGGCCAGTGTGTCACACATTGTTCTCTTGCTTGTTCCAGGGCCCCCCTGGGCCTGCAGGCCCTGAAGGCAGACAAGGAGAGAAAGGCGCCAAGGTAACTGTTTTGGGCCTACCGTGACCCTGTAGTGGTTCCAAAGCCACCTGCTTCCTGGTGGCCGACTTGGGTGGTAGAGCAGATATGTGAACGTGGGACAGTCACAGAAGCAGGGAGGAGCTGTAGGGCCTCGGGGAGGCCTGGCTGTCACTGCAAACTTGGGATGAGCAGTCAGTCATCTCCATAATGGAGGCATCTTGGCGGTGCCTTCGGGCTCTGAGGTCCAGAATTACAACTCCAGGGTCTGTCCCTCCAGCTTGAAGGGGGAGCAGGTGCTGGCGTCAGGAAGACAAGGGTGCTGTGTGACCTTGGGCCTGGCCTCTGTCCCGGCCACGTATCAGCTCCTCACCTGCAAAGGGAGGTGACAGCAGTGCCCACCCAGGGGCTAAGAAGATAGGATGCAGGGGCCACCGTGCCGTCAGCCTTGGCCTGGCTGACGGAGCCCTCCAGTGAGACCATCAGCCTCCCCCGCCGTGCTGTCGTGACTGAGTTGGCGCCCGCCAGCTGGGGGCCTGCCGTAACCGATGTGACCATGACCAGCGGGAGACGGGGCCCAGCCGGCTGAGGAAATTTCTGGGATGGTGAATTAGTCAGGCAGCCTCCATAGGAATATAAAGAGTTGGGGCAGCCCACAGATAATCTGGGGGTGTCCAGGGTTCTTGCCAAGTCTCCTGGGGTTTCTCAACTGTGTCCTGGGCCAGGGTGACCAGAGCCTCAGCACAGGGGTCCCACTTTGTCCACCTGCCGCCCTGCAGGGAGAAGCTGGCTTGGAAGGCCCTCCTGGGAAGACTGGTCCCATTGGCCCCCAGGGGGCCCCTGGGAAGCCCGGGCCGGACGGCCTGCGTGGGATCCCCGGCCCCGTGGTGAGTGGAGTGGGAAGGCCCAGGGGGAGGTGGCAGGGGCGCGGGGATGGGCGTACTGGAGCTCACTCAGAGGGCCGGCTGTGTTTCAGGGTGAACAAGGTCTCCCAGGATCCCCAGGCCCCGACGGCCCCCCCGGCCCCATGGTGAGTGACGTGCTGAGGGGCCCCCCCTTTGGTGGTAGAGGGTGGGACTGGGAGGACAGCCTGACACACCACCTCCTCCTGCTGCAGGGTCCCCCAGGACTCCCCGGCCTCAAAGGAGATTCTGGCCCCAAAGGGGAAAAGGTAAGATGGCCCTTACCCCGCTCTGTGGTTGTGTGACTCGTGACCCCGCAAACACCCCAGTTTCCAGTGCAGCGAGAGACTGGTCTGCCACTGGCATCTGCAGAGTGCCCACTGCCAGCTGGGGACGTGCACTGGGAGCTAGTGACATGGAGAAGACACACTGTGACTCAGCCCCTACCTTCAGCTGGGGACACACAGGTCCTCATGGTGCAGAGGTCCCAGCTGAAGGGCGGCCAGGACCCGAGGAGCAGACGGCAGCTCTGGACACGTGGCTCTGATGCTTCCCACAGGAAGTGTGTGGGCTCTGTGGGCGGAAGCCCCTCATCCTCTGTAACTGGGGGGGCTCCCCTCTGCTAACACTCAGCTACCTACAAACGTGAAGCTGCTGATAAGCCAGACCACTGTGCAGGAAGCAGGCAGCATGCCAGCTTTCTCAGCCACTCTTAACGCCCATTACCCCCACCCCACCCCCGAGGTAATGGAAGCTGAAGGAGCCCTTCCAGAACTTTCTATGGGCTCATAGAACGGTCTCACGTGAGCATATGCAGAGGACTTTCTTTTAAAGAAAACAAAGTAACTGCAGTATCTGTCGTGCTGTGTGACGCCGCGTATAAGCCCCCAAGTGTGCTTTCAGCTCCTTATTCTGAAGGCTGGTGTTCACCGTAGGGAAGCCGTAGCAGGTGTGTGTGAGCTCATCCCGGGAGCCCCTGTTCTCTCTGGGGTGTGTGTCTGCGTCCCCCTGCCTCTTCGGTAGCATTGTTATCCTCAGGGCTGCTGTTTTGTCTCTCGCCTGCCCTCTGGGCTTGTTTCAACTCCAGGACACATTGGCTGGTGACTTGGTGGCATCCAGTGGCGTGAACACACTGCCATGTCCAGCTGGTCCACGTGGTTGGATGTGAGGTGCCACTACCATGACCCCCTCGTGCTTTGTTTCCAATAGGGTCACCCGGGCCTGATCGGACTCATTGGCCCTCCAGGCGAACAGGGTGAAAAGGGCGACCGCGGGCTCCCGGGCCCCCAGGGCTCCTCTGGCCCTAAGGGAGAACAGGTACGTGAGCAGCCTCTTGGGACCCGGCTCTCTGTGCCCAGAAGGACCCAAGGTGTTTGAGCCGGAGGGTCATCCTCATGTCCACCAAATCCAAATGGGAGCAGCTGAGGGGCTGGCTGGCCAGGGACACCAGGAGCTGGGACGCACTGTAGCCCAGCCCCAGGCCCTGCCTGGCACCTGAGAGCCACCTGAGGCCCTGCTGGGAGGGCAAGGGGCAGAAGGGCCTATGGCCAGAGAGGGCGATACATGCCCTGGAGGCAGGAGAGGGGCCAGGCCCACCACCATTTGCCCTTCTCCACCCAAGGGCCCCAGGCCTCATTGCAGAGGGTCAGTCACCACTTCCCAGACCAGTTGTGACAGAGCACACACTCCCTGACCTGTGCCCACCTTGAAAGGGGGTGGAGCCCATGGGGCAGGGAACAAAGAACTGTCGTGGGTTTCACAAGGTTACGGGGTGGTGTCCTGGGGAACCCCTGCCTTATCCACCACCATTGACCGCTTCCCCCCTGCGTAGTGTCCCCAGGCCATGATGGCACTCTCAGACAAGGGCCACCCAGCAACTGTGAGAGTTAGGAGGCTGTTCAGGGTACCTGCTGCCAAAGGAAAGCACCCCTCTGTGCCCCCACCCCTAGCTGGTCCCCACAGCGTGGCTGATAGGAGGTGCTAGCCGGAGAATCTGGGACTCTCACAGTGACAAACGCCCCGTCCCTGCGGCTGACGTGGAGTGGGGGGGGGGGGTGTGGAAGGTGCTTGGCCGAGCACCACCTGCTCTTGCCCCCAGCTTAGCTTAGCCCTGGTGGAGTCCACGTGGCTGGGGGCCCCAAGTGAAGTGAGCCCCAGGCCCTGCTCCATAGGGTGCCACAGTGATGCCACGGCCATGTGACCACCAGCACATTTCAGGCTGGACAGGACAGAGAGAAGAGCTGGGACCCCAGGACACTTGCCTTCCCCACCTCCCAGAACCTGTGTTAGCGGGGAGACCCACACCGTGACAGAGAACAGCAAGAGGGCACCAAGCCAGGGACAGATGTTGGACCCTCAGTCCTGTTTCAAACTATGATATTAGAGGGATGTTTTGACACAAAGGAGCCCTTCCAGCCGGCCAGGGGGGTGGTGCCTGAGCGGTGGTCTGTCTCCTGGGGGGTGTTCAGTCCCCACCAGTCCCCCACAGGGAGAGGGGTCCCCTTAAACAGCACAGCCGGCCCCATCATGCCCTGAGATGTGTCTGCGTGGGCAGGAGAGCACGCTGCCTGCAGCCCTCCTTGTCTGATGATGCTCACTGTGTTTCTGCTCCTTTGCAGGGTATCACTGGTCCTTCCGGCCCCATCGGCCCCCCGGGCCCCCCCGGCTTGCCGGTGTGTATCTGGGGGGTGCATGGTCCCCCCAGTTGTTACTGAGAGAGCAGGGAGGTGGGTGGGCTGGCCAGGGGCCTCTATGTGGCTGGAGAATTGCAGGAAAGCACGAGACCCCCGGGATTGGGGTCCCCAGAGTGGATTTGCTCACTAACGCCACTCTGGGGTTCTAGTGACAGAAGCAAGGAAATGGGATCTCTGGGCCCAGATCCAGGTAGCAGGTGGGCGGCTGTTCAGGAAAGGTACACATTCAGCGAGCACTCTGGGGCGGGGAGGACAGCGCCGTCAGCGTGGGCAGGGCTGGCCGGGCCCAGACCTGAGGAATTGGGGTCCCATCCTCTAGGCAGGCAGCCTGAGGCGGCCTCATGATGCTGGAAGATCCAGTCCTTTAAAGACTGGGCTCCCCATGGCCTTGAGGCTCTACCTGCCCCCTCCCAGTCAGCCTTGGTGCCCATGCGGGCAGGGCCTGCAGGGGCGGTGTCAGGACCGGAGGCCAGCGCACCCTCTTCGACTTGTGATTCTGGCTGAACCATGATTTCCTGGCTGGGACGGTTGGGGGGAGCTGGCGGAACCCTCCCTGCCCCTCCATGAGAGCAGAGCACTAGCCACACCCCAGCCCCACCTCCCTGGGGAAGCTGGTGCAAGCATAGACTCCTGGATAAGGGGCCACGGGTGCGAGGAGGGGTGAAGACTGGCTAGGCCTGAGTGGGACGGTCACGTGGAGGTGACCTGCTCGCTAACACCCTGCCCCACTCTCCACAGGGTCCTCCCGGTCCAAAAGGTGCAAAGGGCTCCTCGGTAAGTGACATGCACCCCTCATGGGCCTGTGCTGCCTCCAGAGGGACGTGTGTCCCCATGGGTGAGAGCCACCCTGGGCCCCCCCTGCCCGCTCACGGCTGCACAGTCCTTTCTGCCCCTCCCTCCCCTGAGCCCCGGCTCTCCAGCCCAAGCAGTCCCAGCCCCAGGGGCAGGTTGTTGCTCCCTGAACTACAGAAGGGCCTGTCCCCTCAGGTCCCCATTTCAGGGGGCACCTGGTCCTTCCATCTAGAACTGGGCGGGGGAGGCAGATGTCACACTCCCAGCACATTGGACTTGTCCCTTGATCCTCTCCATACAGGCTCTCAGGGACCCTCCTAGAGTTCAAGGGGGGGGTTAAGTCACATCAGGAATCAGAGTGGGTTCTCTTCTTTTTTTTCCCCAGGGTCCAACTGGCCCAAAGGGTGAGGCAGGTCACCCTGGACCCCCTGGCCCACCGGTGAGCAGCCTTTGAAGACTTGGGTGTGGGGGTGTGGGGTCTCATAAAACCAAGGGACTTGCTGGAAGAGTTTGTGCTGTTCACTCTGTGAAACTTTATGGAACCCACATGGCATGCAACATGGGGAACCCTGTCCTAGGATGGAGCCAAGGAAAATAAGTCATCCAGCTGTCTGCCTGCCTGTTGTGGGAAGTCTGTTTGGTCAGAGACAGACAGGCAAACAGAGGGAGGAAGAGAGCACGTGTGTGTGTCAGATGGACAGCACTAGACAAGGCCCAGAGGTGCAGGACGGAGCCCCATGATAAGCCAGGGACACCCCGCTTTGTCAGTGCAGCCTCTCAGCTCCTGTCCTTGTCCAGGAAGTGAACGCTTCTGGCATCATGGGCGTTAACGCGGCCCCACTGTGTGCAGCGGGCTGGGCAGCAGAGGCAGGAGGAGAGCGTGTGCTTTGAGTCTAGCTGAGGCCAGAACCCACGAGGACCATGGGGGAGCCTGGGTGACAGCGGCGTTGGGTCTGAGGGGCACCTGGGACACAGGTTAGAGGAGGGAGGCGCTCGGTGCAGATGAGGCCGGGAAGCGGGGTGGATGTGGAATGTTCTGGAGGCAGGCAAAAGGGAAGAAAGCATGCTAAGATGGACAGCGTCTGCAGCCTGGGACCTTTCTTGTCTTCCTTTTCCCACCCCCAGGGTCCCCCAGGCGAGGTCATTCAGCCCCTGCCAATCCAGGCATCCAGGACGCGGAGGAACATCGACGCCAGCCAGCTGCTCGACGACGGGGACGGGGACAGCTACATGGACTACGCCGACGGCATGGAGGAGATCTTCGGCTCACTCAACTCCCTGAAGCTGGAGATCGAGCAGATGAAGCGGCCGCTGGGCACGCAGGACAACCCCGCCCGGACTTGCAAGGACCTGCAGCTGTGCCACCCTGACTTCCCAGATGGTACGGTGTCACCCAGGACCCAGGGCACAAGCGGGGGAGCAGGGCGAGGGCTGTGGGCAGCTGCACACTGGCACGGTGGGGGTGCTGGGCGTCTCCCATGGCCTGACAGGCATCACTCTAGGACACATGCCAGGGCCAGGTATCGGGGTCCCACGGAGCTGGGCTCCAGTGCAGGCTTAGCCATCATCACATGAGTCATCCTCTGCCCTGAGCCTCATGCCCCACCTGTCCAATGGGAGCATTTACACAGCCCAGAGCGCAAGTGCCCTTGTCCTGGCACGTGGCGAGCCGTGCAGCGGCGGCGTCAGGATCAGGGTTGGTGCTGGTACTAAAGTGGGTGTTAGACGCTGTCCTTGGGGACACACTGTTCAAACCCCAGTGCCTCCCAAACCAGCAGATCACTCCCGTTCCCCCCGTGTTAAACTGAGCACCGCCCACTCTCTGGAGGATAGAATGGCATCTGTCTACTGTTGCCTCTGGGGGTCTACGCGCTTCTCCCATGAGCCTGGAGGGGTCCGTGGTCCAGGCAATTGTGACCCCCCCACGAACTCATGGGAGCGTCTCTGCTTTTCCATCCACCGTGCTTGGGACCCTGCCCTACGCAGGGCACGTGCCCACATACCCACATCAGCCGTGCTTTGGGGGCAGAATCTGCCCATGTGTCTCTAGGGGCCCAGAAGGAAGAGCAGAACACAGTGCACACACCTGGGAAGGCTGTGTTGTTGCTGCTGAACTGAAATGGTGCACCTGGTTCTGGAACCATCCAGGGCTTAGTCCTTACATGCCCACCACCCCCCCAATCTCCTCCACAATCCAGGTGAATACTGGGTGGACCCAAACCAAGGCTGTTCTAGGGACTCCTTCAAAGTCCACTGCAACTTCACAGCTGGAGGGGCCACGTGCGTCTTCCCTGACAAGAAGTCTGAGGGGGTGAGTGCCCGCTGTCCACCTTTGTCTCCCTTGGCCCAGCCATTTCTCAGGTGCAGCTTTAGAGATGAAAACCAGAGACCAGCCAGGTTCAGAACCAAGGTGTTCCCTCCAGCAGTTGCCCTTGAGTTGCTTCAAGAAGAGCTTTGAGGGATGGGATGGGGTCTGTGCAGCTCCAGGCTTTGGAATGGAGGGGGAGCTGACTCATGGTATCCCCCGCCAGCCCCAGTGCTGGGGTTTCAGCCAGTGACTGGCCAGATCTAAATGACCCCACAGTGATGACCTCAGAGCAACCCAAAACCCACGGGAGGACTTCTGCAGCAAAAGCGACCCAGGGGCATCTTTTAGGAGCTGGTGTTTGCCTGGGTTCTTCGTGCCAAGGATTTCAATCAGACTTGGTTTAGTACAGAACTCTGGTCACTGAGGTTGTGACCCATGAGATTTTGTGGGTGTCAACTTAACAGTCCCCTCTGAGGTCTTTGAAAGGCCTTACCTCTGTGGTGGACATGTGTTTACAGAGAGGTGTGTAGATTGTGTATGTGTGTGTACAGACAGGTGTGTGAGTGATTGTGTACAGATAGGCTTGTGCGTGGTATCTGTGTGTGTGTGTTTACACACAGGCATGTAGATGGTGTGTGCATGTACAGATAGGCATGTGTAGGATGTGCATGTGTTTATAAACAAGCATGTGGGTGGTGGTGGTGTGCATGTGGGCACGTGTGGCAGATGTGTGCTGTTTTGAGGCTGGGTCCACTTTGTCTCGGGACAAGTGAGGAGGATGAGGTCTCTAATGGGGATGGTGACGGAGACTTTGGCCTGAGCAGACCCTCCTCCATGTCCCTCTCAGACAACAGCTGTCCTATGACAAGAACAGTGGTTCCTGGAGGGCCCTGTTTGTCATTCAGGCCAGGACAGCAGGATTCGGCAGCTCACGGTTCCGACTTCCCAGCGGCCTCAGCGCCGTAAGCACTTGCCTCTGGATGGAGGGCAGCTGAGTCCTCCTGGGCTCAGTCCCCTGTCCCGAAACCTCGCTATCGCGGTGGAGAGCTCCAGACCCCTGGGCCCGAAGGTCTGGCTCACAGGAACAGGGCCTCCCCCCTGACAAGGACGACTTGGGGACCCTTGCTTTATATGCATGATGCTCCCCCAACCCAGAATTTGAAATTCCTGCTTGCTGCACTCCCAGGAACAGACCCCCTGAGGGGCTAGAAGATTCCAGTCAGGACCTTCCCTCCAGCAGAAGCTCAGGAGGAAAGTCAGAGGAAAAGATAGATACTGTTTGTCACCCTGTGTCACTGTCTGTCCTGCTGCTGGAGCACTAGCAGGACACCCCCAGAGCCCTAGTGGCTGGTGGTGAGGCTGGGCAGACGCGGGCCGGGGCGTGAGTGACCCCGTTCCCCTCCCTCGTCCTCTGCATACGTGCTGACCAGTTCGATGTCCATGGGCTGGGAGCCTCAGGTTCAGCCCACAGCCACTCAGCCCTGTGCACGTGGAGACCCTCTGCTGGTCACCCAGAGGAGGGGTGGGGGCTTAGGCAGGAGGCTGGGGTGAGGTGGCCGTGATCTAAGCATGGCACCCCCAGCGGGACCCGGCACCAGAGTGTGAGAGCTGAGGGGCAGGAGGCAGGGGTGCCCCCCACGTCCAGCGGCCTCTTTCTCGCGCCCCCCTCCCCACCCCCCGCACGAGGCCAGCTCAGAGAAGATCCAGGTGCACAGGCGGGATTCTGGCTTGGGGCCCAAGCAGGGGTCCCATGGGACCTGGTAACAGGCAGGCCCATGGGCGCTTTCACTCAGCTGTGTTCTAGAGCCAGTGGCAGGGTTCCTCCTGGAGGGGCTCACTCATTCCCTCATTCACTGTCACTCACTCATTCAGTCACTCATTCACTGGCATTCAGTCACTCATTCATTGCAGCCTCAGCCCCTGTAGAGAGCAAACTCCAAATGGGAGCCCCCCACCCTCCAGCAGGGAGACAGATGCTATCCCTCCTAAGGACACGTCTGATTCATGCTGCTTCCTCAAGGACACTCTGGAGGAGCTCAGGATACCACTGGTGCTGCAGGGGGCCACCCCCAGGCCACTCGTCCCAGAGAGAACACCCTACCCCCCCCCACACACACCCTCCCATAGACACACACCTCACACCCCCCATCCAGTCTAGCTGCCACAGACACCTGGTGGACCCTGGCAGGTCCAGGTGCCCACATGCCCTTCCCTGAGCTCACCAGGAAGTGCTGGCTCATATTGTCATTGTCATCATGGCCTGTGACAATCCATTCATCCCTTCCTTCCTTCCTTCAGTCCACAAGCATTTTTCAGCAGTCACTAGGACCAGGCAGGGTCCTCGATGCTGGGTGCACCGCGGATGAAATGCAGGCTGCAACCTAGCTCATCATCATTGGTACCTCGGCTCTGGGGGAGTTAGAGGCACCCAAAGGGGTTTTTGGCTGGCCCATCACCATGGTCACCTCCATTGAGGGCAAGACATGGGGCGTGTCTCATGGAGGCAGGAGAAGTAACCCTGTCGTTCTCTGTTTCTCTCCCTCTCCACCTCCCTGCTTGATGTTTAGGCCAGAATCACTTCTTGGCCCAAAGAAAACCCGGGTTCCTGGTTCAGTGAATTCAAGCGCGGTAAACTGGTAAGGCGGCCCCAGCCCCCCACGGCTGTCCTTCAAACCCGCCCGTTTCCTATCTTGCAGAGTAAAATGGCCCGCTGGCCCAAAGAGCAGCCTTCTACCTGGTATAGTCAGTACAAGCGAGGGTCCCTGGTAAGTGCCGCTGGGCGCTGCCCGCTTGCCGCACAGCCTGGCTCGCGGCTCTGCATGGGACCCATGGCCGCTGTGTGCCACGCCCACCCGCGCCCCTCTGGCCAAACCACTCCACGGCACCTGACAGTCAGACGCAGCACTGGCGCCTGCTCCTGCCACCCCACCACAGTGCCTTTCAGCCTGGGACCAGGCGGATGGATTTCCCTTCAGCGTCTAGGACAGGAGGTTGGCAGTCAGGATGCCCAGAGCCACAGCCGGGGAGCTGCTGGGCCCCGAGGCAGGTCCTGTGCCCACATGGTTCAGAGTTCTCTCCAGGGCCCACGGTGCAGGCCCTCCCGGGGGGCCGTGCACATAGCTGTCAGTCCCTGTTTCAACTTCTAGGGAGCCATCCTTACATAATCCTTCCCCCAAAATGGAAAGAACTGGTACCCTAGAGCAGAGGTGGCTAACCTTTTGGCGATTGAGTGCCAAAGTTTATGAAATAAGAGTATACTCGCTCGACTCGCGTACCAACCCATCAAGTGTATCGATTATTTTTATGTCTATAAGAGGCATAGGATGTTTTATAACAAAAAAAAAACAATAATTCCACGTGCTGAAATAATTGCTCCGCGTGCCATAGGTCCGCCACCCCCGCCCTAGAGAGACCTGAGTGTGACTCTTTTGTAGCCCATAGAGGGCTGTTCCCTTAAGTCCGGGGGCCCTCCACCCACAGGCGAGCATTTCACCGGCCCGAGCACCTCAAGGGTCTGCTGGGGGCCCTCTCCCAGAACAGAGTGCAGAGCTCTGTGCTGCCTTCCCAGCACAGAAGGACCACGCTTCCAGAATGCGACCTGCTGCCAGTGCCATGAGGGCCGCACTCTGCTTGTTGTGGTCATTTCCAAGGGTCTTGTCGTCCCCAGTGGCCCTGAAGGAGGGAGGTCCTTTCTCACTCGGAAGCCATCTCATGGGCTCCATGCCCTTCAACCTGACCACCCACCATCCGCCCCTGCACCGCGGGCTCACTTGGGCTCAGCAGTGGCTTCCACACCGCTCCCATCCTGTCTCTCCTCCCCAGATCCCTCGTTCCCACACCTCACAGCACCGCGGGGCTAATTACTAAGCGCTCGTGCCCTCCCTCCCTGTCACTGGCTCCACGTTGCTCCAGGTCTTTGCAGACGCTGAAGGCTCACGCTCGTGGCCGTCTTGGGAGCCTTCCTTCCACGTTCTGCGTGGCCTCGGCCTTGCCGCCTGTCTTGGCCGCGCTTCCCCACCTCCGCCTTGTGCTTTCCTCAGGAAAGGGTGGCTGGCACACAGAAGGACCTGAAGTGGGTGCCCACTCAAGGGGGCACCTGGTGCCCGGAGTGCTTGAGGGTGGGGTGGTGGGTGCAGGGTTCAAGTGGAGAAGGAACTGGGAGGCTATGCAGCAGGGTCCTTTCTGTAGCCTCGCAGCCCTACCTTCCCCAGACAGGCCCCCTACCTCACTGCCAGGACCAGCCCAAAGGGCCCGCCGTCCTCCGCTGTCCTGTTCTACGGCTGGCCGAGGGTGGGGGGGGACCGTCCCAGGAAAGTAGCGCCTCTCCCCTCCCCACTCGTCCTGTCTAGCTCTCTGAACATCACAGGCCTGTAGGGTGTAGGTGCAGGGCCCCCCTTGGAGAACTAGGGCTTACTTGGGGCTGAGCTGCCCCCGACACACCACACAGAGATGATGGTGCCAAGTCCCTTTCCCGTGGAGAAGGCAGGGCCTCAGGAGCTCAGGGTCCTTCTGTGTCCAGCCTGTTCACTGCTCCTCCCCGTGCTTGCGTCCCCCCTTGAGTCAGTCATGTGTCCTCCAGGAGGAGCCGGCGGCCCAGACTGCGGTGGGTATTAATTCCCCCACTCAGGGTCCCCTGCGGGGTTCTCGATCACCACGGGGAGAGTGGATGCTGCCAGGGACTCTGCTCTCCCCACCCCGTACAAAGAAGCAGGGTGCAGGCCTGACCCCCACCTCCAGCTCTGACTGTACCATACCCGTGGGCAGTCCCATGGTGTTCAGCACGGATCTCTTGGGGTGGGCTGGGGGCAGGGCAGCCCTGGAGGACAGCTGTGAGGGCAAGCCTGCTGGCCTCAGACACCGGCATTTGTCTGCTCCACCATCTGACGCGGAAGCACAAAGGCTCCCAGCCAGCCAGCAGGCGTCTGTGCGGGGAGCCTGGCTTTCCTTGAAGGAGAGGGCTTTTGGGAGGAGGTGCTGGGCAGTGGGAGATGCCTACATGCCCGAGGGGGTTCAGCAGCAGCCACGGCCCCTGGCAGTGCCCAGAGGTTCAGAGAGCTGGGGTCTGCCAATGGGATAGGGATGCCCTGCACTGGCCCAGTTCCTGGTGTCCAGCTGGTGACACAGGACAAGTCACTTGAGAACCAGCACAGCCTCTTCCCCTGATGTGCTGGGTATACTGGCAGAGTGAGGGTCACTTCACCAGAGTGTCCGACTGCTCCTGCTGCCCCTGCTCATGGGCATGGCCAATTACCCCAGGTCCCTCTACTCTTGCTTGGATCTCATGCCCAGCAAGGGGCAGGTGTGGCTGGATGCCAGCCACCCTATGCCCCCCCTGCGCCTCATAAGGGGTATTTGGCTATATGGCCCGTGACTGTCCCTGGGGCCGTCCTCATGGCTCCCCAGCCAGGGCCTTGTCCACCCCTGGCGTTCAGCAGCTGGTTTTCATGTATTAATATGATCTAATGAGCACTTTGCCAGCCTCAGGGTACAGTGACAGGACCGTAGTTGCTCTCAGAGTGCTGACAGTCCAGAGAGGGCTGTAGGCCAGGCACCATGCTGCTGAGCCAGGCAGGCTTCCCGGAGTGGGAGGCATATCGCTGATCCCTGGAGAATGAGGAGGGTTTAACCAGCATGGGAGGGATGTTCTTTAGGTCCCTGAGAGGAGGGGCTGTGGCTCTGTCCCAGGGACCCCCATGTTTCCAGGCTGCACTCAGCGTGGCTCCAGGGTAGACGGCGCACAGCGGTGGATGAGACCTGTGCAGCCCCACTGTGGGCACTTTGTCACTGTGGTGTGTCCCTCCTCTTCCCCTGCAGCTCTCCTATGTGGACACTGAGGGCAACCCTGTGGGCGTGGTCCAGATGACCTTCTTGCGGCTGCTAAGCGCCTCTGCACAGCAGAACATCACCTACAACTGCTACCAGTCGGTCGCCTGGCAGGATGCCGCCACGGGCAGCTACGACAAGGCCATGCGCTTCCTGGGCTCCAACGACGAGGAGATGGCCTATGACAACAGCCCTTACATCCGCGCCCTGGTGGACGGCTGTGCTGTGAGTGTTCCCGTGGGGGCCCTGCCTGGGCACCAGCATCGGTTCCAACCTCAGGAAGCGGTTCATGTGTTTGCTCAGTCGGCGGATTCACTGGGCAACACCGGGCGCCAGGCAGGCTGCGTGCCCAATGCTGCCCCCAGGCGGCTGCTCTCAGTGCGTGGTGACCCCGGCCGCCCGTGTGGGTCAGGAAAGGAAAGGCTACACCGGACAGGCAGGGCCCTGCCCCTGCTGTGACGTGGAGTGGACAGTGGCCCTGCTGTGGGTCCACTTCAGAATTCCATTGTGGGAACAGCCAGGGCTGAGACGGGATTTGCTCCTGAGCGCATGGCTATGCCAGGCACTGGGCCACAGCCCCGTGATGGCTGGCTCACATTGGGGTGCCCCTGTACCCTGTGTCACCCGCTGAGAAGGGCAGTTCTGCTCCTCACAAGGGTGGCTAGCTGGAGAGGCTGGAGGCTCGCTCAGGCCACATGGCCAGTTGGGGCTGCAGCTGTGTTCGTCCTTGAGCCCCTGGGTCCCTGTGTGCTTGTCCTCTGCACCCCATATGGAGCCCCCTAGAGCCAGGCCCCAGCCCAGGGTAAGCCCCTCGGGACTGCACCTCTGGGGCTGCCATCCTGCACCCCGGTCTGAGCTGTGTCCTCAGGTCCTTGAAGGTCGTCATTAGGGCGAGGCCATGCACAGGGGGCCAGTCTTGTTGGAGTCCTTGGACACGCCCCTCATGTGAGGCTCCAAGAAACACTGCCTTTGTGAGCCCTTCTGTCACATGCTGACCTCAAACCTTGTTCCCTTCACCACCTGTTCTCCAGAGACCCTGCCTGCGGCACCGCCCAGGCCAGTGCCCACGGGAGACAAGCCACTGCGGGCTCCACCCCGCTCAGGGTCCAGGGCCTGCCCTGCGCCCATGGGGGCCCTTCTCCGTAGTCTCCACACTGGTAACCTGCTGGGTCAGGAAGGTCTTCCACACGTCCTGGGCCCAGGCCCACGCAGGACCCTTCCTGTGACTTCTGAATGCATTCAGCCATCTGTGACCCCGTCTGGTTCCTCCTGGTTCCAGACATACCACCAGTTCTCTCCCAGCCCACTCTACCCAGAGCAGCGGCATCTGGCAGAGCTGGTCAGTGTGTGCCAGGCCAGGGGCCTCCCGAGCACCAAGCCACCTCCTGGGGCACGCACAGCTGGGGCTCCTGCCTCCGGGTTGGACCCCAGGGCAAGTCGACGCATGTGGGATTTGGGCTTTTCCCTTGTGTCCACTGAGGCTGTCCGGCGCTGATGGGCCAGGCCAGAGTGTCCTGGTGGCTCTGTGAGTGGGCACGGTCCAGTGGAAGTGAGAGGGCGGTACCGACCCACAGGGCCAGGCTTGGAGTAGCTCCCAGAGCAGGACTTGGGTCGACCCAGGTCCAAATCCTGCCTCCCCAACATGACTGCCCCAGACACCCCATTCTTTCTCCCCACAAGAGGTCTAGTTTAAAAACCCCAGGGGCCACTCTGGGGTCTGTGTGAGTCTGCACCTCACATGTGACTGGGGAATGTGAGGGGCTTATACCTCTTTGAGGTCAGAGGGACCCAGTGTCCTGGCAAAGGGATCCAGAAGTCACCCGGCATCTGCTCACGTGCCTGATGCACCCCAGGCTGCTTCCAGAAGGTCTTGAGCAGAATTAAATCCCCCCTCCGTTTCTGCCTCCTACGAGCACAGATAATAATAGCACCTGCTTGGCGGGGCGTTCCGGGAGCACATGCAGCCACGCCTGAGAGGCACTTGCCGTGAGCTCCAGAAGCATCTCTGTTCCTGGGACTATTTTTAGACAACACGGCCGCTAGCAGAAGACAGCGAAAGTGGGGGCTCGAAGAGACATGAGGAGCCCCACAAAGGAGAGGCAGGGCCTGGGGACCGAGCCCGGAGCTGGGCTTAGAGCTTCCTGGCTTCCGTGGCGGAAAGGGGGCCCTCTGGGTGGCCCCATTCACGCCATCTGGTAAAGGGAGCAGACTGTCTTTGGAAAGGTAGGGAGAGGACGCTAAGCAGAAGAGCCCTGCTAGTGGACAAGGTGGCTATGCAGACTGGTGGCAGGGAATTTGGGGGGCCGGGGGGGTGAAGGGGGCGCTCCTGGAGGCTACATGCACCGAAACCAGCCAGGACAGCTAGAGCTCTGCTCACCCAAACCCTCAGGAAAAGTCAGCTGCAATTTGGAAGGTCACCGCCCCGCCTCACAGTGATGCAGAGGCCCTCCCGCCCTGCCAGGTGCTGGCGGAGAGGCCAGCCTCAGCCCCGGCCACATTGCAGTCAGGGCCCAAGAGGTGGGCTCCCACGTGGCATGGGTGTGGTATGGCCATATAACCTGATTGATGGGCGCTGGGCCGGGCCTAGCCCGGGCCCAGCCCTGTGGAGAAACCAAGATCACTGGGCCTGGGATCCAAGAGGCCTGTGAGCCAGGCCACATAAATCCCAGTGTTTGCAGCTCTGGGCACCTTGGGGCCGTTGCTGGCCCACAGTGGGGATTTATGCTCCGAAACACAGGGTAACGTGGTGTGTACACAGCAGCCTCTCCAAGGGCTCTGAAAATTGGAGCAGCAGGGGGTCCCGTAAATCCAGGAGAAACCACCCTGCCGGCCTAGCAGACGTTGCTGTCCCTGGGTGAGGAAGAGGGGAAGAGAAATCATGGACCCTTGTCGTAGGGGAAGTGACGGGAGGGCAGGGTCAGTTTAGCCTCACTTATAACTGTCCTCAACGCTCAGGGGTGACTTGGGTGGCTTTCTGGGCCAGAACAATCTTGCACCTTTGTTCCCTGTATTCTGGGACCCGTGGCCCAGCAGGCGAGGGGAGACGCCTCTCTGGGGAGGTCAGGTGGCACTTGCATCCCACACGCCCCCCGTTGAGCTGAGGGTGAGATGAGTTTTGTGGGGACCAAACAGGCGTCATAAACGAGGCTGGCTCTGACTCACCTGCAGGCCCCTGCTTCCAGTGCTGCCCTCGCCCTCTATGCCTCAGTTTACCCAGTCCTCCCCTGGATCAGACCACAGTCCAGGTTCTTGCCTCCTTTTGCACTAGTGCACCTAGCCCGCTGATGCCAAGGCAGGGCCATGCTCAGCTGGCACCATCTTGGTAGCTGTAGGGTTTTTTTAAAAAAAGACACCTGTCCAGGTGTTTCAGAGGGGCCCACAGTCCTGGAGGGGCTGCCCTGGGCAAAGCCTGTCGTGCGACATGGGTGTCGCAGCTGGCGGGAAGGAGGTGGGTCGAATGCACTGGGGACTGTCCGTCACAGGCCCCCTCCTGGCTGTGGGCGGGACTAAATGGGCATGGTGTGTGGGGTGAGGCCTGCTCCAGGCCAGCATGTGTCCCCCTCCCACCTGCCCGGGGAGCAGCATCCTACCTGGGGCCTCAGTGGCTCATGGCACGTTCCGCTGTGGTGTCATGCGGGGCTGGATCAGGTGGGCAAGGGTGACCCGGGAGGCCGCCCCCACACCCCCAGCTGTTGTGACGCTGCCGCCTCTCTCCCTCTCCCAGACGAGGAAGGGCTATCAGAAAACTGTGCTGGAGATCGACACGCCCAAGGTGGAGCAGTTGCCCATCGTCGACATCATGTTCAACGACTTCGGGGAAGCAACACAGAAGTTCGGATTTGAAGTGGGGCCGGCTTGCTTCCTGGGCTAGGAGCCTAGAGCCCGGCCCCCCACGACCAACCTCGTGACCTCAGCACGCCACCTGTGGGTGTCCTGGACAGTGAAGGCCCCTCGCCCCTCCCCTGACCTCGTCTGTGCCTTGGCACCCTGCCGGGCCGCACCCCAAACCAGAGAGAAAAAAAGGGAAAGAGCCATGTCCCCACCCCGGAGCCGAATCACATGACCTAGAAGTGCTGCGGCCACTCAGCCTGAACACCAGGTTCTCCAGCCGGTGCCGTCACCACCGGGACGGCCAGCAGGGCCACGCTTCTTGCCACGAAGCTGGCCAAGGGCATTCGTGAGGGTCCGCAGGGCTGGGCGTGGGGCTGCAGTACTTGGGGATCACTCCTTTTAAAAAATTCAACTTGAAGACGTGTGTTCCCCTGACCTTCAAAAAACGTTTCATGGCCAGCTGCATAAAGGCCACCTCCGCCCGCCCGAGCCTCCGGTTCTGGCAACATGGTCCAGTCACAGGCCAGATGTCATTCTCCATGTGCCTTCCCGGTGGATCCAAGGTGCTTTTGTTTTTGTGAGTTTTAAGTAAATGTTTGTGTTGTATTGTCATGAACGTTCAGTGTCCCTGACTTTCGATCACGCATGTAAACCCAGCTCAGTCCCATGGGGGCACTTGGGGTGCGGTGGGTTCTGAGACATGGAGGCCCAGCCCCCACCCCAACAAGAAAGTGGAAAATGGCCCAGAGCAGCGAGAATTCACGCCCCCATGAAGGAAACCGGGTGCCTTAACCCCTTTCCAAACCGTTTTTGATCAGCTCTGGGTTTATTTTTTTTAATGGGGAAAAAAAAAATTCTATACTTTGCCTTTTCTATGTGCACTTGGATTAAAAGGCAGGCTTAAATTAATTTTAATTGCTTCCCTTTTCCATTTCTCTTTCTGTGGGCCTAGTGGGAGCATGGCCAGGGCAGGAAACCACACTTTCTGCAGATGATAATTCAATGCAAATTGGTGCTGATTTTTACACTTCTCTTTTGTGGTGCTATCTGTTTGAGACTTTGAAGGCCATGCTGTGGATACCTGGTCCTGTGCCTCATTCTCCCACCTTCCTCCACAATCCAGGTTTTCGCCAAGGACGTTAAGATAAATGCATGTCACCCCCCCCCCTGCTGAACCCCCTCACTCTTGCGACCCCAGATCATGGGGTGGCCGCTCTGAGATCGGTGACCAGTATTAGGCTGTGCTTCTGTGATTCGAACACATACAATACAATGCAAGCCGCTTCCCGCGTCGTCTACCGTGCAGCCGTAGCAGATTGCGTTCAGGTCCGAATGTTTGTGGTGCTAATTCCCATTGCTTGCTCCAAGAACTGTGTTGAACCTCTTCAGTTTCCCATGTGCTGCCAACCAGCTGCCCGCCCCCCCACGCCCACCCCCCACGCAGCCTCAGTGGACACACACTCGCCAGGAACTCTGTGTTTCCCTGGGGCCACCCGCAAGGCCCCTTTTCCCACAGACAAGATCCGGGTTACCATCTGCACCTTCCTGGGCGCAGCCCCGGCCGCCTGGGGCTCGGGCTGTGGGGGCTTCGTCTGGATGTGGTTCCCCCTCCTTGGACTGGGGGGAGGGGAGCTTCCTCCTGTGGGCGAGGACCCGCGGGCCAGCGAGTGAAGGCACCCTTTACTGTGAAAAGCTGCCCTCGTCGAGGCCCTTTCTTCCCACGATGGGAGATGCCGGCTGGGCCCTCTCGGGGGAGCCATGACCTATCACAGCCCTGGTGCTACCCTCCCCCACCTCGCCCACGAGAAACCCAGCACTGCCCACAAGGAGGTCCCAGTGCCCGTGGAACCGGGTCCTGCCCTTGCCAAAGATAAGTCTGGCTTTGAGCATCTTTCAAGCCCAGGATGAAGCACACACCAATGACTGTCACATTCATCTCTTGCAAAGAAAAGCCATCCCCCAGGATGCTCTGTGCGCCCTGCGGGATTCCTCTAGGTCATGTGATTCCCGTTAGACTTCTCACCCCTCCCAAGCCCTCCTTTTATTGTCATTTTCTTCCTCCATTGGTCCCTTCAAAGCTGTTGTCATTTGTACTGGCGTCAAACCGTGTCCTGTTCTCCCCAGACCACATAGCCACGGTATATCGCAATAAAATTTCTTATATTTGCAGAAATTCTTTTGGCGTACTTTTATTTTTTTTCTCCTAATCTATATAGTTGGACACATGTCAACAAAAAGAAAAAATGGTGAACAGAAGCTATGGTGCTGGTTCTAGGACATTAGATCCTTTAAAGTACACCGTCAAATGACACATTGTATGTTTCCTAAAAAATCCAGTAGATGTGCTCCTGAGTTTTAACTGTGATGCCCAGGAAAGGGTGTGTTAAAATATTTTAAGCCTGTGTAACAGAATAGTTGTAATCGTTTTTCAATAAACGGAGTTTACTGTTTCCACCGTGAACACACATTGATTGGCTGTCTTCTTAAGTGTGACCAGAGCCTGCCCTGCCTCCCACCATGTGTGAACGCTGTTGAAGGACAGTGGGAACTCTCACCCTGGCCCTGGTCACAGGAAGAAAGGGCGAATTAAAAAAAAAAAAAATTTTTTTTTTGAAATCTAATAATACCAACATCTGATGAACGTAGAGGTCTCGGAACTGCTCCCAGAACGTAGGCACAGCGAGACCTGCACGTCCATCCCCAGCTTGTTCCATGACTCAAGCGCACGGCTGCTGTTGGCTTACAGGTTGTCACTGGAGCAGAACCCTGTGCTCTTAGATGTTGCCAACAGGCAAAATACCCAGTGGGCAGGCTGCCTTAGGCTCAGATATGGGGAAGCTCCCCTCCCCTAACCAGCCTAGACCCCCAGGGAAAGCCGTTGTATGCAAATGACCTCTTCAGTGGGGTCCTGCCAACCCTGCCCCAGGGGTTATCTGGGTTATGGCAGACCTGAACAATGGGGGGTGTGGCTTGGGCTTCCCTAACAGCACAAACAGGGAGGCGGGGCCTTGGGGCGGCTTCCTGCTGAGGGGAAGTGGGCTCACTACCAAGGAATCTTGATCCAGCTCTACCTGCAGTTGACGCCGCAGGCTGGGGTGGGGGTGTGTGTGTGAGAAAGCCAGAGGGTGGGGTTCAGGCCACCCTGTAAGAAGCCTGCTCCCCTGTGGCCAGAACCAGCACAATGGAGTCAAGCAGAGCGGCTGTGGCCTTAGGGCCCCTGTTCCTGGCTGTCACCTTCCTGTGCACCCCTCAGGCCTCAACTGCCGACACCTGTCCAGGTGAGTCTGATGCCAGAGCGGGCAGCCTCTGCTCACTGACCATGGCCAGTGCTCCAGGCCCCGCGCTACATCTGTCTTGAACATTCTCTTATTCTTGAGACCACTGTTACAAGCACTGCCCGCAGGGGCCCTGCCTGGGCCTCCGCGGGGTGGGTGACCATCAGGGCCCTGCAGCAGGGGCCGCGTGAGGAGGGGCAGTACATGCCGGGTGCGCCCCAGGTCAGACTCTATGTCATCATCGCCAGCACTGAGGTGGCTGGAGAGCTCACAGCCAGCACTGTGGGACCTTTAGTCTGGGACCTGCCACACTAGGGACAGACAGATCCCACTGTGTCCTTGAGGTGAGAGAGTGCAGGGGACTTTGTCCCCCAGCTCTGGACCCCTGCCACTGGCCCATTGGCGCTCATGCCCAGGAGCCTCTGGACCCCACGGGAGGGGAGTGCTGTGACCCAGGGTCATGAAGCATGCCCCAGGTCCCCGTGTGCTCTGCCATCACCAGCCTGATTTAGGGGACCCATGGGGGGGAACTGTCCCTGTCGCACTACTGCAGAGATGTGCCCGGATGAGTCAGAAAGGAAACACACGGGGGCCCCTTTACTGCTAATACCAGGGGCGATGATTTTCCTCCCTAAACATATCCCATTTCCTAAATGTCTCATTGCTATTAATGAGCAAAAAGTAAGCATGCGTGAAAGTGAAGTTTACTTTGGTTCTGAGCAGAGAGGGCCAGGTGACAAAGGACCAACACACCCAGTGACAGCCACACTGGCCTCCCAGAGGTACAGCAGGTTCCGAGCCTCTAAGTCTACTCTGAGGAGGGAGCTTTAGTTTGGTAGGTGACACACTTAAGCTCAAAGAAGAGACTAAACTTCTGGTTCCAGCTGAGCTGGAACCTGCTCTGTGCCTTTGGATCAAACACATCCCCTCTTTGGGGACCTACACGGGCTTCTTCCCTCTCAGGAATCCCACGCTCACATGCCCAAGGATGGGGTTGTAAGGAATCGACAGGAGAGATCGGTGGCTAATCAAATGCAAGCCTTTATTGGGAGCGCTCCAGGCGAGGTTCGCCGTGGAGGATTGGGGACTGGGCCGGAGAAGTTGCACCTCAGGAAGGGAGTGGGCAACTTTTATAGACCTCCAGGGTGGGGGAAGTGAGGCAGGCAGGCGATTTCCGTACATGGAGTTGTTTTTCAGAAATGTTCAGCAGTTACTGGCAGCGATGGTCATCTCTGTGAGTTGGGTTTAGGCACATCCGGGTTCCCGGTTGGCAGGTATGGTCTGCAGTTATTAGAAATGCTGCTCACTGGCTTTCCTCAAGCTGAGTGCATCAGTCATTCCACTATCCCAGGCTGCCTTCTGTCCGAGGCCCACCGACCTTACAGGGGTGACCGTGCCAAGGTGACCCAAATCCCCCAAGTGTCTCATAAATATTTACTGTTGTTATTTATTGGAAGTGCCCACTGTTTATGAAGTTCTTTCTAAATGCCATGATTTATGCTAGGATTTTTAAATGTGCATCATCCAGCCTAATTCTCATCCGGCCTTATTTGTAGCCTCACGGGCAGCCCAGGGGACAGAAGCCCAGAGGGGTTGAGTAACTTGCCAGAGGACACACAACACTGAGGAGCTGGGCTCCCGGCCCTGTGTCACCGCCCCACCCGCCCAGCGGCCACCAGATTCAGGAAAACCTCCCTTCCAGGCTGACCCTCCACGGGCCACAGCCACCTGCCTGGGCCCGAGGTCCCTGTGGTGGCAAATGCCCTGGGGTGGGGCAGCCTGTGTCTGGCTCGGCAGGGCCGAGACTCAAGTCAGCACGTGGCCTGTCACTTTGTGTCTCTGCAGAGGTGAAGGTGCTGGGTCTAGAAGGTTCCGACAAGCTCAGCATCCTGCGGGGCTGCCCGGGGCTGCCCGGAATCGAGGGGCCCAAGGGAGATCCGGGCGCCGATGGGAGGAGAGGTATGTGCTCGGGGTGAGGGGGTCCCCACGCCTTGGCCCCGGCCACGCTGGACCCCGAGCCAGGCAGAGCCCCTGCACGCAGGCAGGGAGCTGGGTGTTGCCCTGCACAGAGCCAGCATCCACCGGGGTCTGACATGCCCGTGGGCATGGGGGTGGGGTTCAGGGGGCAGTCTGCCAGCCACCCAGTGAGCTGCCAGGGTGTGTTTGGGCAGAAAACCTGGTTTCTAGTGTTGAGCTACCAGGGCTGGGGTGCAGGGACCTGCCCTCTGCTTCCCGAGGGTCCTACCTGGGGGCCACAAACACAGAAGAGCTGGACACAGAAGAGCCGGCCGCAGTGATTCCCAGCGTGAATGTTCGGGCCCCGGGTCTGGGAGTTTGGCTCAACCCTGTTTGTTGGAATTTGCAGGAGAGCAAGGCGCCCCCGGAGCCCCTGGGAAGGCAGGACCACCCGGGTCCAAAGGTACATCCTGATGAATAGTGGAGACCCCCAGAGCTGGCAACCCAGAGAGAGGAGAGGGCACTTCAGGGTGGTCACATGTGTCACTTCTGGGGGCCACAGCCTGCCCCACACAGGACGCCCCCCACCTGGGCTGGGTGTGTGTCCAGAGCCCTGAGGGCCCAGGGCGGGGCCCTGACCCCAGCCCAGCACCTACTCCTGGCCCTGAGGGAAGAGCTGGGGGTCTGCCCCCCAGCCCTCAGCTGTCCCCTGACCCTGGGCTCAGGCCAGTCCTTCTGTGCGACCAGGTGTTCTGGCATGAGCTGTGTGCTGACCCTTCTCTCCCTGCAGGAGACCCCGGGGAGAAAGGAGCCCGTGGAGAGAAAGGTGAGCCCGTCCCACCGTCCCCAGGGGTGGCCCGACCAACGGCGACCAGAGGGGGTTCCCAGTGTGGGGAGCACGGGCCAAACCCCTCCCTCTACTGTGGGGGTTTTGGGGGCGGGAGGGGGCCCCACGCCTCTCTAAGCCTGTCCTGCCCCACCTCTCCTGTCCCAGCCTCGGATCCTGGAGCAAATGGGGTGGGAGCGGGCGAGGCGGCTGTCCTGGTCTCTCCTGGATTCTCTCCCTGGGGCTGCAGTGAATTAGGGGCTATGTGTAGAAGTGCAAGTTCAGCCACAAGTGGCAGGGACAGTTCACAGCAGGCCCTGGTCATAGAGAGTGTGTAAATGTAGTTAAATACGTGAATATCTATTGTAACTATGCATATCCGCATTGCATACGTGTAATTCATAAAATATAAAACACTTCAATATTCAAAAACATCAGAGAAACGTGCACCGGGAAATGCAGCCCCTGGGACACAGTGTGTAAATGTGTAAAATCCCAACACGGTCCCCTCCCCCGCACCCACGGCCACTGACAGAGACGGGCTGTTCTGGGACCTGGGGGCTTAGCAGGACCCTGCAGAGGAGGCCCCTCTCTCTGGCTCAGGGCCGCTGAAAGGAGTGGCCGGTGCATTGAAACTCAGTGACTCGGTTTCTCCCAGGAGCACAGGGCGCGTCCCGGTCCCCAGGGGAGCCGGGCAGGGGCTGCTCTACGGGGTCCTAACTGTCACCATGCTGGGAGACTACAAAGGGCTCTGTGTTCTGCTCGATGTTGGGACAAGGACGGGATCTCCCCCCTTTAACGTGTGCCTGTCTGTCCCCCACTTCAGGAGAACACGGGGAGCCTGACACATGTTCCACAGGTGGGTGCCGGGCCCCGGTGTGGTCAGACCCAGGGGATTTGTCTGTCCCTTCCCCTCCGTTAGCCAATGACGCAGGACGGTGCTCAGCCCACATGCCCGTCAGCGGCCTCAGGAGGGACCGGGGGTGACTCCCCATCTCAGGCCCTGGAAACGTCAGCGTGGACCCCAAAGGCCTGGCTCCCGGGACCAAGGTGGGGGCCGCCCTGGGCTGTGCGGGTGGCCAGGCAGACTGGGCGTGGCTGTCCCAGCCCGGTGGCCCTGAGGGGCTCTTGGTCCCAGGCCTGTCCCTGCCCCTGGCCCCCAGCGCCCTCTGCCCAGCATCGCCTTGGGGTTCCGTTCCCAGGACCCCGGAACTGCAAGGAGCTGCTCACCAGGGGGCCCCTCCTGAGCGGCTGGCACACCATCTACCTGCCTGACTGCCGGCCCCTGACGGTGCTGTGTGACATGGATACAGATGGCGGGGGCTGGACCGTGAGTGCGGGCTGTCAGGGACGCCATGCTGGGACTCTCACGGACCAGGTTCCCAGCTGCAGGGACCACGTGTGGCCTTCGTCACACTGTACCCCTCGGTCTTAGGCTGCCCCCCGTTTCACCGGGGACGGGGAGAACCAGAACCGCCGGTGGGGGGACCTTTGCGGGAAGGCGGGGCCGGGAGGGAGCCCACTGCCTTCAGCTTGTGGCTTTGGGCCTGTCGCCTCCCCTCTCTGACCCCCACTTCCTCTTCGTCCCCTGTGGGCACCGTCCGACGCCCCTGGGGTCCGTGAGGAGGCCCACGTGGGCCCCGCCTCGTGCCGGCCACAGGCCGCCCCCGGCCTCTCACTGCACAGGTGTTCCAGCGGAGGAGCGACGGCTCCGTGGACTTCTATCAGGACTGGGCCGCGTACAAGCGGGGCTTCGGCAGTCAGCTGGGCGAGTTCTGGCTGGGGAACGACCACATTCACACCCTGACCGCCCAGGGTAGGGCCCGCACGGGGCTGGGGTGCCCATGGGAGCGCCCCCCGCCCCCACGCCGGGTGTGACGTGGGAGAGCAGGACACGTGCACCATGCCTGTGTCTCTCAGCGTGAGGCTCAGGGAATGTCAGATCTCGCCCAATCACGGGTCACTAGCATCTTAGGACCCAAGACCCGAGGGACCGAGATGGAGTCTGACCAGACGTCCTGTGTGAAATGGGACGGGACCGTTGTTTTCCGTCCCATTAAAACCGGACGTCTGGTCAGCCTACTTCAGAGCGGCCTGTGTTCGTTCCAGGAGTGACTCCCAGTAGGGACTTCGGGTTTGACAGCAAGGCCCCTGGGCAGGAGCTCCCACTGGCCCTCCGTGACTCAGGACTTCCTACATGAGCTTCCCCTGGGATGGCAAGCACGGCTGTTCCCTGAGCACTTACCCGAATTCTGGGGGCAGAGGGGCCCCTCTGCTGGGACCTGAACCCTTCCTCCAACAGGGACCAGTGAGCTCCGGGTCGACCTCGTGGACTTCGAGGGCAACCGGCAGTTTGCCAAGTTCAGCTCATTCCGGATGGCGGGCGAGGCAGAGAAGTACAAGCTGGAGCTGGGGGCCTTTGTCGGGGGCGATGCCGGTGGGTGTCTGCCAGCAGCAGCCTGGCCTTCGAGGGGCCTGCCTCTGTGTCCCCTGGGTGGCATTTCTGCACATCAGGATAACCTACCTGCACCCAACTGTTCCCAAGAGGACGAGTCGACCCATGTAGTAAAAAGGGGTGGCGTTGTTATTTTCTGCTATTGTGGATGAAAAAGTGGGAGGGATGATAATTTGCCACCTTTCTGTGGGGCCTTAACTTTCAGTCCGTGGTGCCTGTAGCTGTCCCCTGAGGCACCGAGGACTTCATGGGCAGTGAGTGGCCTCCCCGCTAAGGGACAGGATGCCTGTTGGCTGGCAGGGGTGGGGCCCAGGGAGGCCGAGGCCACGTGCTGGGGTCACGTGGGTGGGGTGTGGGAGTTGTGCAGTGCACAACGCATATACCTGGACAGCTCTGGTCTGGACCTGGGACCCGAGACTGCCTGGCACTGTGTGGAAAAGCCCCCCCACATTTCCTCTGAACAGGTGACTCCCTGACATCCCACAACAACTACCCGTTCTCCACCAGAGACCAGGACAACGACATACTTGCTGAAAACTGTGCCATGCAGTACCAGGGAGCCTGGTGGTACTATGACTGCCACGTGTCCAACCTCAACGGCCGCTACCTCGGGGGGTCGCACGAGAGCTTTGCCAATGGCATCAACTGGAAGTCGGGGAGAGGGTATAACTATAGCTACAAAGTGTCGGAGATGAAGGTGCGGCCCGCCTAGGGCGGGTGGGCAGCCCAGAGCACCAGGCCCGGGTCCAAGCCCTCCCAAAGAACGGAACGCGGGACTCGGTCCTCGTCCTCATGGGAGTGCTTCCAGCAGGGACCCCCCACCACCCGCCCCTGGCCTCCCCCAGCCAGGATCCGAGCACCCGTTCTCCCAGCCCTGTCAGCACGGTCCATAAAGACACCGCCCGCCCCATAGGCGCACACGGGGCCCTTGGTTTTTCTTATTTCTAAGATTCACTCCATCGTGTGAAAGAAGGGGCAGGCCCAGAGCCGTCTCTATAGCCGTACATCATTAGCTGTGACGTGGTTTCATCCCACACAGGTGGATATGGGGCCGTGCAGGGTGGGAACCAAACTGGGGGCCTCCTGCATGAGAGGCAAGAACCTTCACCGCCGGACCATCCTGGCGGTTACCAGGTGCACCACAGTTCAGCACATGGGTTTGCACGGGCCGGGGCAGGGGTTCGATGCCCAGACCTCACGGTTGCAGGGCAAGCGCTCAACCTGCTGAGCTATCCCGGCCTTCCAGCGTCGGGACCCTTGTTGCTGAAGCCTGGCCTCCACCCCAAGCTTCCCCTCAACCTCGGGGCAGGAAGGGGGCCAGCCCGCAGCCCTGTGAGACCCCTGCCTCCTGTCCTTGGCGCTGATGGTCTCTGGCACCCTTGGCCCCCGGCCCTGGCCCGCTATCAACCACAGGGTCCACGTTGGCCGCCCCGTAGTTTCTGTGCTTGGGTTTGGTGTATCCGCAGGGGCTGTCTGGCCCGGAGTGACAAGGAAAAACAGGGAGCCCTTTGCAAGCAGGGACAAGTGGCATGAGGCGTCCAGGAACATGAGGCCTGAACAGCTCTCAGCCCCACATGGGGGTTTTCAAAGCCCCGAGCAACAAAGCCCCCTGACGTAGTTGGACTAGAGCGGCGGGCCTTGTAAGCAGTGGTCCTGTTGTCCCAGCCAGAAGCTGGGCGCCAACCTCCCTCAGGTGATAGATGGGAGGTGGGAAGGAAAATTAGCAAGAACTCTAAGGTGACCGTGTTTGGGGAGAGAAGAGAGGAGCCAGGCCACCGCAGGGGCTACTCCCAGGACACTGCAGTGTGACTCCCACCCCAGGCCCTGCCACCGACCGACGGGACAAGAACACACACTGAGTTCCGGCCCTGAGACACGCAGGTTTCTTAGGTTTTTAAGGGTCGCGGACTTTTACAAACAAGTGGCCTAGACAAGGGCGGGTGCAGGAGGAGGAGGGGAAACCTGTGTGCTTGGCCGAGTCCTAAAACTCTGGGCTTTGAGCCAACTTTGCCTCCTGTCAGTGTCATTAGTCACATTTAATTTGGTTGTCATTGTCACAGTGACTGATCGGCCATATGGGTGAGGGGCGGCAATTATCTGGTTCCTGCAGCATCCCAGGGGGCTGCCAACCCCACTGCCCACCCAGCGTGTGGCACCAGTCTCAGCCAGGACGCCGTGAGCGGCGGGAACCATCTAGAAATGTCCATCTGTGGAGCAACCAACATGCTCCCCCCCGCCCCGTGAGCCCTTCTACGACAAGAGGGGTGCTCTCAGCTTTAATGTGGTAACATGTCGGGATGGGCAGCCCTCAGGGCCTCGCATCCCCGACAGCCCGTCTGCCTTCCCTGAGAGGCCTGTGGGTACGAGCCGCTCACTGTTGTCCAGCCCTGCGTGTGGCCAGGGGCCACCGTCAGTGATCTCGAAGCTCTGCCTCTCGTCGAATCTGACCCGGCTCGTCCAGAGCTCGTCTGGTCTAAGGAGGGGGTCGTGGGGCCTGGCCAGCAGGAAGTGCAAAGACGCTTAAGCCACATCCGCAGACAGGCCTGCACTGGGCTGGTGCCCAAGACACAGGAGTCAAGGACAGAACACATGTTCCCAAGACAACAAAACAAAACAAAAGAGCCCCAGCAGCCCACAGCGGCTGCATAACTCAGGGGGGCGGGTCTTCAAGTCGGGGCCCAGGTGTGGCCCCGTTGCCTCCACTGATAAGGAGCCTGGCCCCGCCCCCAGCCCCATGCAGGGGGCCCACCCAGGTCCCCAAAACCTCAGTGGGCACTGCTGGAGCCCCCACTGCGTGAAGACTGCTGCTGGTTCTAAGGGTGAGCTGTGGCTGGAGACTCCCTGGGGCAGAGGCCTGACAGGGGACAGCCAGCCCCCCACCCCCAGGCTCCTCGGGGTCACAGGTCCCCACGTTCCCCCCCTTGTCAGAGCACAAGGCAGCAGCGATCCCGATGACAAGTACACTCAGCTATCATCGTTTTTAAGACTTTTTTTTGTTGTTTTTAATGGAGACAGAAGGGGGAGGGCCCAGAGCCGTCTCCACAGTTGTGTGTCATCAGTTATGGACCTGGTTTCATTCCACACGGGTGGGCGGGGGGCCTCCCACATGGGAAGCGCACCCCAGCTCAGCACGTGGGTCCCCACCGGCCAGGGCCGGGATTCAAGCCTCAGTCCTGGGACTGCAAGGTGAGCGCTCACCCCGCGGAGCCGTCCGGCTGCCCCAACGCGGCTGAGTCGGGGCGAATTTCAGGCCTCCAGGAAGTTGCTGTTTGGTGGTTCGGTTTTAGGATCTTGGTCTTTCCCGCACAGGGTCACTGACTGCTCCTCTTCGAATCGGTAAGCTCGCTAGCGAACCTATTTCTAGAGAAAACCCCACAGGCCAGAAAAGGCTTCACGCATACGTGTACCCGTTGCAGTCACAGGCACAAAGCTCCGACTGTACCGTGAAAGTTCCTCGACGGGGGTGCCCGTGTGGGCATGTGGGCATGGGGTTCCTGAGCGGGAAGGGGCCCGGGTAGGTCCCCAGAGAGGGGACGTGCTTGAGCCAAAGGCCCAGAGCAGGTTCCAGCTGAGCTGAAGTGTCGCCTACGAAACTAAAGCTCCCTCCTGAGAGATGAGTTACAGGCACAGGAACTGGCGGGGGGGCAGCGCTGCTGACTGAGGCATCTCCTTGCTCCACTCTGTGCCTGGAGCAACCGGAAGTCACCGTGGCCACGTCCCTCACCCGCCTCTCATCAGCTGGGGGCCTGCCCTGCTGTCAGAAGCAAAGTCCCTGCAGCCGGGGGTCCAGCGCCGGGAGGGGGACCACTCTCCCTTCTAGACCCCGAGTCGCTGCCTGGGCCTCTCTGGGGTGGGGGCCCCAAATCTGCACTCACGACCCCACACTACGTGTAGGGGCCCCCAGATTAGAGACTCCCTGGAAGCCCACGGAAGACAGGGGAAGTGACAGGCACGTTCTGCCTCCTGGGGACAGTCGAGTGCCGGCTGTGAAGAAGCTCCGTGGGCCTAATTGTGGGCTTGAGACTCGGACAGGCCCGAGTCCCTGTGTCCCTCCCTCCTACCTGTGTGGCCTTGGGCCGGCCGCTAATTTTCAGAAGGAGCCGTGGTGGGTACAGAGGGTGCTGGAGGTGGGCAGTGGGTGGGCAGTGACCGGAATGATAGGCCGGTCTCACCTGGACAGGTGTCAGCAGCCAGGGCAGCCAGGGTCCTGAGACACAGGGACAGGAGGAGCTGCCCAGCAGGCCCAGGGCCAGAGCGACCCTGCCCAGCGTCATCCTGTCTGGTCTTCCACCTCCAAGTGCCCTGCAGGGAGGGGAAGGCAGCCCTGGGCCTGCTGCCCGGCACCCACGGCCGACCACTTCCTACAGGCTTGCTGGTTATTACACCAGCAGGACCTCAGAAGGTGCTTCCTTCCCGGGTGGGGGCCCCCGAGTCACGCCCAGCACCCTCACCCCTGAGCAAGGACGCCGGTGCCCCAGCTCATCTGCTGGCCAGGCCTTCCTTGTCTGTGGCTTCAGGAAAGCCCAGCCCCTGAGCCGCCGCCTCATTCCCCAGCTCTTCCCAGATAGCAGCCCGAGGCCTTGGCTGGGCCGTAGGAAGGGTGCTCAGGACATTCCCGACCCTCGTCTGACTTCCAAAATATTCAGGGTCTGAGCCAGGCACTGGGCCCAGGACTCGAAGGAAGAGGAAAAAACCATTCTGCGCACCTACTGTGCGCTGAGTACTGCTGACAGCCACCCGTCAGGTGGAAAGATTGAGGTCACACAGCTAGTAAGAGCCAGACATCCGTGTCAAGCCTGCCTGACAGCCAGAGGTCCCCCAAGCCCCCGGGGTCCCCCAAGCCCCTGAGGCCGTCCTCCACATCTCGCCGGACATACCGAATCACACTCAGTCTGAACACGCCGTGGGCATTTCGTGAAGGTCCCGAAGACGCCCAGAAATGGACGCTAAGGAGAGCAGGGCGGGAACCGGAGGGGAGGGATGGAGGGGACGCTATTCTGTGGTGTGACACTTCTCTGGGCCAGTGTGCGACCGTCTAACCACACTAGGCCCCCAAGTAGGAGAGACACAGGGAGGTCAGACCAGGGGGTTGGCGGAAGGGCTGGGTTGTGAATGGAACATGGCAGCCCTTCGGCTCATCGTCGGCACTGTGAGCCGTCCTATTGAGACGGAGGAGCGAACAGGTGGCCTTGGCTCCGACAGCTCTGGCCTCCCAGGTTGCCTGTCCCTGGGCCGCAGGTCTGGATCTCAGGGGTCCGGCAGCCATCTCCTTCTCTTCTGGGGTGGCCAGGGCTGGGGGTCACCAAGTTCGAAAGGCAAAGGCGGTGCAAGTCCCCGGGCCCTGGTGGCTTACCCCCGTGATGGGCAGGCACCCCTCTGCCAAGTAAGCTGTCCCCACCCAGGTCCTCCTGGCGGGGGCCAGGGCTGGGGAAGGACCAGGGAGAGACCCGAGCTCCTGCCCTGGCTCCAGGCTGATCTGCAGCCTCAGGGACACCCTGCCCTCTCTGGGCCTCAGTTTCCCCGGTGAGGAGGCTGAAGCCAGACTCTCCACACCACCCCCAGGGCGCTGGCCCCACGCTTTGCCAGCAGAGCCTCACGGAACCGCTGGGACCCCCAGCTCTGGCATCAGGCCCCTGTTGGGGTAAACGGTGCTACGTTCTGTAGGAATTTAAGGTCCAGCAGCCCAGGCGCTTGCCCGCGGCAGTCTGTCTCCACGCTTGAGGCAACGCGGAGGAGCAGGAGCCTTCGGGAGGCAGGAAGGCGAACGGGGGCCCACTGGGACTCAGTGCTCCCCAGCACCTGGGTGTGACTGTCCCCTGAGAAGGAGACGGTGTGTTCACAAAGCCGGCAGAGACCGCTCAGCTGTGACAACACCGGCCCGTGGACCTGTGCGCTTGAAGTGGGTGCGTCTTCTGAAATGCAAACTGAATCTCCACAGCGATGTTGAAAAGAGGGAGACCGGGTGGGGCACACTTACCTGCAGACGTGGAGGGAGTCTATCCTCTGCCCCGTGTTACCGTGTGGGGGGTCCCCCAGATTTCTGCTCAGCGCGGCTGCCTTCTGCCACCTCCCTTTCCTTCCCTTTTCTGCCTTCCCCTTCGCAGCTCTGGCAGCTGCAGGAGGCCGTATAGGTCATCCCTCCACCTGCGAAACTTCCCAGGGGAGAGCAGGAGGCGACAGATAATAGCACAGGCGTGTGGAGTAGCTGCCAGGCACCTGCATACAGATGACCAGGGTCTGCAGGGTAATAGTTTGTGTCAGAGTAAATTGGAATTTATGTCTCAGGAGGCAGATAAGCCCCATAGGGCTCCGTGCTGTCCCCGGGCTGCGCGAGTCGGCTGCCAGCTGCACACGGTGCGCACAGCGCTCCCCGGGAGGCCCCTGCCCGCTTGCGCCCTGTTGTTAATATCTTAATCGAGTCTACAAGCCCCTGGGCACTGGCAGAAAGCAAACCCTGCAGGGTCCTCCTCCAGATTTGCACAGGGGAGGTGATTTTCACCTTCTGGAAACTCAGGGAAAACAAACCAGGAGGGAGGGCATTTCGGGGTGGGGGGTGGGAGGCTTTGTGTGCCTGTGTGGTTCTTGCTTGCTTTTGGGTGAATTTCTAAAGCTTCGGAACAGACGAGAAAAATCCAGGAGCACGTTCCCACCTAAGCTAAACTAGTTCTTCCAACCCCAAACCTTTCTGCTGACTTTGGCTCCCGGGTCCAGGGCACACGGTGGGACAAGGGCTCGCTGGCTCAGCGGCGGGGTGGGGCTGGGACTGTCATGTATAATGCAAAGAGTGGCAGAGGGACAGGAGCCCTGGTGAACACGCCTGTTACCCGCCCTTGTGCGCACATATTTACTCTGCAGAAAAGAACGGGAGGAGGCTGCCCACAACATTTGCTCATGGCAGCGGATTTCATTTTTAAATTTGCATTTGGGCAGGATTAACCTTGCTGAAGGGTATCTGAGTGTGGGTGGAATGCATAAAACTAATCCCGGATACACGTTGCTAAGGGAGAAGCACTGGGTGGAATAAATATGTACCGCACACGAGTACCGGCTCCTCAGCCTCCCTCAGCCCCAGGCAGCCATCGCAGGGAGCAGCCTCTCTACGCAGTGGAGTGGAACACAGGGCCCGAGGCTCCGCCTTCCATCCTCCCAGCATCCCTAATGCTGGTTAGCATCCCAGTGACAAGAGGTGGCCATGAGCAAAGTCAGGCAAGCCCACACACGACCCTTGCCTGGGTTCCTTCTCACCTTCGGTAGAGGACAGCTGCCTCGAAGGCAGAGAGAACCTAGCCAGGGTCACAGATGAGTCACCACCATTCTGCTCTGTGACCTTGGAGACAAGAGAGAGTATGACCCAGCAACTCCATGTGAAGAATCCCAGGGAAGCCTCTGATTGGCTGGCCACCTGCCAATCATCATGATGGAGGAAAATGGGGGTGGAGCTAACTGCTGAACCACCTGGGCTCAAGCAGGCTGACCAATTAACTGGTCTCTTCTGCCCGGAATCATTCCCGTTTCAGCAATCTAAGTTCTATGTCCCAGGAACCCTTCGGCTCTAGGCAAACCCGATCCTTGATTACGTTAAGAATCCATCTAGAGGGGATGCTGGGATGGCTCAGTAGCTGAGCGCTTGCCTCACAATCGCAAGGTCTGGGGATCAATTCCCAGCCCCGGCCCATGCAAACCCATATAATAAACTGCAACACAACTGGTAACCACTGGGATGGTAGCAAAAGTTCTCGCCTCCCATATTTGAGGCCCCACACCCACCTGTGTGGAATGAAACCGTGTCACAGCTAACGATGTACGACTATGGAGACTGCTCTGGGCCCTTCCCTCTCCCTCCTTCTCTCACCTCTCAAAACAATAAAATAAATCCTTAGAAAAAGAATCCATCTAAAAATTTCCAAATCTGATTAGTGAGTTGGGCAACCAACGGTTTCTCAAGCATTTCAAGTTTAGGCAATTTCCCCGCAGAGTGTTTTAAGAAGAGGCATTTCAAAAGGGAAGACGAATAAGAAATGAAACGAGGTCAGAGGGCATGCTGTGGCTTTTGTTTTTTCCTGCGGCAGAAGCAAATCCCCAGGTCACCTCATGGTTAAACCAAACCCGAGTTTGGGAACCCCCGCGGAGCCCCAGCCTCTCAGGGGCTGCAGGTTCCTCTTTCAAATATCACCAGCCCCCGCTGCTCGGTTAACATTTGGGGTCACAAGACACTTGGGCACCAGTCCGCCCGGGAAAAACCAGGAAGCGGTCACAAGCCCTCCCATTCCTCATGATGACAGCGTGGGTGCTCAGGGGCGGTGGCCTCAGGAAGGGTCAAGAGGACAGGGCCCTGACCCCAAGGCGCCCCCCCCCCCACCAGCGTCAACCCCACAGGGACAAGCTGGAGGCGGCCACGTGCTGACCCCCCCCTTGGGGACAGGCTCTGTGAGGGGACCCTTTCAGCCGCTCGCAAAGGGGGAACAGGCTCAATCTTATGTTTTCATCACAAAGTGGGACCCCCAGCTCCCCCAGATCTCCCCCGTGGATGGGGTGCCCGCAGCCAGGTCATCAGAGGGCGCTCCTCACTGCCCGCCCCAGCCTCCCCCGGCGGCGACACCTCAGAGCCTACCGCGGGCCCCGCAGTGGGGCGTCCCCGTGAGAGAGCAGGAAACTCATCTTGCCGACTGCAGGTAATTAAGCAGCCACACAGCTAGGGACCCGCGTTCCACGGTGATTAATCCCGAGACGGGCGGCTATTTCTCATCTCCCACGCCCTGGGCTGCTCCTACGTCATCTTGGCCCCCTGGAACTAGAAGGGAGACTGAGTCAGGGTGCGCCCCCGCCCCTGCGCCCTGGGTTTACGCTGGAAATGAAAGCCCTAGCGGGGCGCCCTGCTCGGGGGGTGGGGGCCTGTGGCTTCTGCGTGCCGGCTGCTGCAGCCTCGCCCGGCCGCCAAGGCCCTAATCAATACAAATGTTATTGGAAATGAGAGGAACGCGGCCCAGCGCGGCCGGGGGCAGGGCTGTCCCCGAAGTCCTTCCCGTGGGCTCTCACTGCTCTTTCTCTCTGGTACCTGCACGCTTGCAGCCTGCTGAGGGGCTCTCCATTCTCCTCCCGAGCCGTTAAATGCCCCCAGTGCCGTCCCTTCCCAACGGGAGCAAACCCGTTATAAATACAGCATATTCTGCTTCGCATCCAAATTGTTGTGAGAGTCTGAGGCTGTAAATAATATCCTCTCGGTGCTCGAGACAAGTATTATTATGTTTTTTCCTGCTGTTCTTGGAACGGGTGAGACATTAAGCATTTCTCTTGCTTCCGCCCCTCCCCCCTCGGCTGACCTACCTGACCCCGGTGCTCACGGCCCTGCACCTGCCGCTGGGAACTGAGCTGACCCGTGTGCCGGGGCGAGGCCGGGACAGCTCGCTGCCCGGGGTGAACTGGGGGGTGCGTTCAAGCATGTGGGTGAGGGGAGCGCTGGGCCCAACCGGCTTCTCTCTGGTGTCTACTGTGGGCAACTTCCCACAAGAAGAATTTATCAGGGGAAGCCGGGAGGGCTCAGTGGGTTGAGCGCTCACTTTGCAGCGCCGAGGACCAGGGATCAAGTCCCGGCCCCGGCCCGTGCGGACCCATGTGCTGAGCTGGGAGCTCCCCCAGTTCAGTTCTCTCTCTGTCTCTGTATCTCTCTCCCTCTGTCAAAAATAAATAAATAAGTAAAAATATATAAGAAGAATTTATCCTCTGAGCTCAGAAACCGTGTTACCCACGCTGGCCGTTGTACGCGGGGGAAACTGAGGCCGCCAGGAGCTCTCTGGCGTGAGCCTGTCTGTCTCGTACACTGTTCACTTCCTGCTCAGGTCGAGGTCAGACCTGGAACCCCCACGCCCCTGACGGTGCTGTGTGACCAGGGGGACCAGAGCCCCTGCTTCCTCCCTGGGGGGCGCCCGCTGGCTTTGGCAGAGTTTTTATGAAAGCTCATCCACGCTCGCTTTCGTCAAGGCGGCTTGCTGACCTGTACGCGCCGGGCGCTGGGCACACGAGGGCGGAGGCGGAGGGCGCCCTGCCTGCCGCCGGGGGAGCCTGGGGGCCCGAGGTTCGCATCCGGTGGCCCCGCTGGGGCCCGGGCCGCAGAGGCAGCCCTCTCGCCGCAGGGCTGGGGGAGGTTTGCCGGAACCCGCCTCGCCGGGGCCTCGCCCTGTGTCCACGCCGCAGCGGGTCCCGGACACGGGCCTGGGGACCCACGATGGACAGCAGGGGGCAGGCAGCTGGCGGGGCAAGAAGAGAGGAGGGCCCGTGCTCCGTGTGAGCGCCGGAGAGCTGGGCTCCAGGTTCCAGCTTCTGTCGCCTGGGTGCGACGCGGCCACACCAGGGTGCAGATTCAACACGGCTCGGCCGACCGGAAGTGAGCGAACACCCGGCCTGCTGGAGCCCAAGGGAGGCACCCATCAGACGGGCGCTCGTTCATTCGCTCACTCATGTGTGATCCGTGACTGGATGTACAGAGGACACCGCCACGCCCTCCCGACTCTCCGTCAAGTGTGAAGGGAGGGCAACCTCCAGAGAACAGCCCTTTGGGGAGACGGGGGCCCCAAAGCAGAAGCCTTGGGTGCTGCCCCCACCCTGCCTCCCTGGGGGGCTGAGCCTCCAGGTGGGGCCGCAGCGGGAAGCAGGCAGTCCTGGGGCCACAGGTGTGGGAGGGCCCCTCGGGGCGGGGAGCAGGGCCCGTGGGGCTGCCGGGAGGCCCGGGCAGCTCTCAGGCTTCCGCAGCTGCGGGCCCGGAGGTGCCGGAGAGAACGCAGGGGACAGTCAGGCTGCCCGACGTTCTGCTGGGATCTCGGCCTTGTCTTCACTCTAACCATCCAGCTCGTGCCCATTAGGTAGCAAACAACGGCTTCCTCAGAGGTGGACTCTGAGGCTGAAGAACGCACCTCACAGAATTGTGCCAATGATGTTCTCCACTTTTTTTAAGGAAAAGAAACCAGAATTTAGCGCTGGGCAATAGTAACATATGGAGAAAGCAGCACCAGAAAACTTAGGCTTGCCTCCCCCGCACCCCTTCCCCTGGGACCCATGAATGACAGGGTCCCCTGAGCAGGCTGGTGGGGACGGAGACAGGGACGGGGCTTCCTCCGCGTGTGAGCAGGGGCTGCCACTCAGCCTCCCGCGGCCGCCTTCACGCTGTCCACGGCTGCCCACGCCAGGCCGGCTCCTGCCCACAGACGCGCTTTTTATAACTGAAGGAGAAGTTCTTGTTCTTCGTGGGTGGGGGTGCGGGTGGGACCACAGCACAGAGGCCCGGGATGAGCCCCGGGAGCCGGCGTTCCAGCTCGTCTCTCACGGGAGAACCGCGCGGAAGGAGGCGTGCCTTTGGTTAGCAGCAAACGCAGCGCTGTGTGTGACGGGGGCGTGAGGCCTCCTGGGTTGGGGACACGGCTGGGTTCCTGGGCACCTCCTGCCATTGCCAAGTTCTGTCTGATGGAACCAGTCGCTAAGTCCCGCCCTCATTCCAGGGGAGGTCCGCTGAGCCCCATGCACCTCCTGAAGGGAGGAGGTTGCCACAGGACGTCTTTCTAAGCGTCTGTGGCCGTCTTTCCACGCGTCATAGGCTTACTTACACCGGCGGGCATCCGTGTTTGCCTGTTTAGAATTCGGATGCCATTACGTATAATCGATATTGAATCCCGACCTTTTCCACTCAACCACGTGATGGAGAAGATCCCATATCTATGAACAGATACATGTCATTATTTTTCCCTGGCCACCTGGTACATGGGGTCCCGGGAAGTGTTTATTAAGTGAACGGGTCACGGACGAGTGCCTGGTGCCACCGTCAAATGTATTTAACCCACCGCTCAGGACCTTCAACTTGGAGTTGACGTGGAACGATTCTGATCAGCCTGTAGATGCCTATTGTGTGGGAGATGGCTGACGCTGGGTCTGTGTCGTCTTCCTCCAGGGCACACGTGACCACGTGCCACAGGTGCCCGTGGGTTGGGTGTGGCCACGTGCCTAAGTGTGGCCATAAAACACAAGAGGAGGTGATGCGTCCTACATCTGGCGGGACGCGAATCTCCCCATGTGCCGCCCTCCCTCCCTCTCTCTCCTTCTCCCTCTTTCTCTCCCCCCACCCCCTCTCTCTTTGCCGGCTGAACAGGAAGTAGGTGGAACCAGGAGTCCGGAGGGACTGGATCTGGAGTGACCTCTTCTTGCAAACACTAAGGCTCCTTCCCGCTGGCACCAAGGGAATGAGAATCTCCCCAAACCCGGTCTCAGCCTCCAGCGCCACCTGTGAATTAATCCGTCTTTATGTCACAGGTGCCCCAAGCCCCCGTGTGGTGGGGTCGTCGCCCTCAGGGGCTGACATTCGGGGCTGGGGCTCCACAGTGAGGACTCAACTTCAGGAAATACAAATCCAGTCGAGGCCGGCTGGGGCGTCTGAAGTTAAGCCGAGCAGAAAGTCAATGTTGAACAAAACTGCAGGACTCACGCGGAGCCCTGGAGGCGGGCGGGCACCCGGCCCAACCACCCACCGCCATGTGAACTTGACCCCTCGCCCGCCTCCCCCGGCTCACAGGCAGGTGGTACCCTGCGGACCCGGGGTCACTGAGCGCTGAATGGCATCCGGGCTGGTGAGAAGCTACGGCGAGTGCCTGGCACGTAGGCATCACCAACAGGTCTGCATGGCAGAGCCAGGTGTCCTCGCGGCCCAGGAGGGTGCCAGCCCCCCACCCCAACCTCGTCCGGGGCCAGCACAGCCCGTGGGCAGGACAGGCACGGCCCAGGGGCGCTGCACCCACGGCCGGGCTCCTGCCGCGAACCTCTTGGTAACATTCCAGCAACGACTTTGGAGAGAGGAGAAAACAGAGCTGCAAACGTCCGCAAAATTCCTCTCGGATGGTAGATGGTGCTAATTAAAATGACTCATGCTGCAGGGAGCCGAGCCACCTCCACCGCTTCTTAGCAAATTAAAGCCCGGCCCTTCCCTCGGCAGCCTGGCTTTGGGGGAGAAGCCAGGCGATGAGCTGGCCCAGGTCGGGGACTTGGCGGCCGGCGGCTGAGCCACCTCCCGGCAGATCCGTGAGCAAGTCCCAGGCCGGGTTCCCAGGGCCTCCTGGTGGCCTTGTCCTGGGGCCTGGACTGACCCTTCCCATTCGGCCCTTTGCATCGTCGGTTCTGTTCGTTGTGAACTGACCCCGGAGTTTAGTGACACCCATGTAGTAGGTATTTGCTGAGTCCCCGCCGTGTGCCCGGTAGGAGCTATGGCGAGTGACATGTGCAGAGGTTTGGGGTGATATGGGGGGCAGAGGACATAACAAGTACGAAAAAACACACACACAACAACGGTGATGAAGGTGACCTCCCGGCGTGTTAATGCTGAGAAGACGGCCTGTCAGGTTGGCATGAAAACGACTGGCTGGCAGGGAGTAGGGCCAGCGGCACCCACGGAGGGGCTGCCGTGAGGGCCCGGGGTCCCGAGGAGTGGCCTTGGGCGTGGCTCTGCTGGGCGGGGGCATCAGCGTTGTCAGGCCGCTTCCCGGAGGTGGGCTGACCGGTGAGGGCGCAAGGCGGCGGGGCGGGCACGGCTCGGGCACGTGGTGTGTTCAGGAAGCAGTGTCTCAGGGCAGGGCTGCGGGCAGTGGCCTGAGCTGTGTCTGGACCCTGCGGAGCCGAGACGGGCAGGGGAAGCGCCGGGCGGCCCGGGGAGGCAGGCGGCCCGCTGAGCAGGAGCTCTGGGGCCAGGTCAGGAGGCAGCAAACCCACGGAGCCGCTGGGCGCAGCCGGCAGCGAGACGCCTGGGGGCTGCACTCGGTCACCCAGGGCCCGGGGGCCGAGCGGGGACAAGAGGGGCCTCATCCTGCAGAGGCGGTGAGGCAGGCGTGTGGAGGTGAGAGTACAGCCGGGAGCACGCTCCAGGGTAACGAGAGCAGAGTCCTGGGCTGGGTCACGGGACAGCTCATCACGGTCAGTGCGGACATGTCAGCTGGAGCCAGTGTGGAATCTGAGCCACACGCTTAAGACGGGAGCAGGCCCCACGCCGGTGGGGACGTCAGAGACCCCGGCCCTCGCCTGGCTGTGCTGTGCTCTGTGTGTGCGGCTCTGGGCCAGACAGGGTCCCCGGGCCTGGAGCACGCCCCCCGGTGTACAGACAGAGGAGGGACAAACTCCACCTGCAAGACACGGAGGGCTTCCCAGAGGAGGCGGTATGCATGGGGCCTTTTCTAGGTCACGGATGCCTGTGTCACCGGCAGGAAGGATCCACCCCAGAGCCCCTGGAGGCAGTGTGGCCTTGAAACAGCTTGATTTTGATCTTCTGACCTCCAAAGCTGGGAGAAAATAAACTTCTGGTGTTGTAAGTCACCCATGTATGGTCCTTTGTCAGGGGGACCCCAGGACACGGATACAGGGGAGCAAACTGGAGCCACCACGTCCCCCGAGCACTCAGGACGCTGATGCGGGAGAACGGAGCCTCCCGCGTCTTCTGGACGTCCTAAGCCCCCAGAAAGAGGAGCCGCTGACGGCTCTCCGCCTCCACCTCCCTGCGGGCCCATGTGGTTCTGGGCACAGGCCACCAGCATGGACTCCAGGCTCAGAGGGAACCGGTCACCTCCCGTGTCCCCGAGACCGAGCCCCGAGGGGCACTGGCTGGTGGGAGACTGGAGCCCGTGGAGTGGGCGCAGAGGATTTGTTTTCAAACCCTCTAATCTCATAACTGCGGAAATAATTTCCCCAGAGAGGCCTCCTGTCTACGGAGCGTGAAATAATTCGTTATTTTGAAACGTCGGCAGGATTTATTTGATTAAAAAACCTTTGACGGGAGTTTTTAATCTACGCATTTGCAGAGAATTCTTGAAGCTTGCAGAACGCACCCCCTCCTGTGACACCTTGTCCCCTCCCCGCATTCCATTAGCCTCGTGTCCCCAACAGCTCCGAACGGGCCGGCAGGACAGGCTGAGATTAATTTTTCGTGGGGCGCTGGACCGTAAATGATTTTTCTATTTACTTTTGTGGCTGGGACATAAAAGATGGCGGCATTTAATCACACACAGAGCAATGGCAAATTATGCTAGATAAGCTGTGGGAACGTTCCGCGTGCTGTGGGCTGTTTTATGCACCCACGTATACATGCTTGATACCCACATTGAAGCGCCCCGATCTAAGCCCTGGTGACCCCTTGTGAGTGGTTTTCACTTGTCGAGGTGTTTGCCGGTCTACATGCTTGATATACATACTGCAGCATCGTGAACTAATTCACGTTAACTCTTTGTGAACGGTTTTCACGTGTTTGCTTGTGGTTTAGGAAAATTGTGACGCTGTTACAACGGAGGGTGCATTATAACAGGTGCTCTTTCGATCCCCTCCCCTCCCCCACCGCCAACCTCAGCTCCACCCCGTTTCCCGGGCGAACACAACCCCCTTGAAAGAAGGACGGCACATCTTTCTTTGAAGCTTTGCCCCTCTGGTCTCTAACTCAGGGGTCCTCAATTGGGGCGATCTCCCCCCGAGAAACATTTGCAACGCCCAGAAATACCTTTGGTTGTCACAACTTCTGCTGATAGAGGCCAGGGAGGCAACCAAACCAAGAATTATCTTGCCCCAAAATGCCACCAGGCGCTGCCAGGGCAAACTCAACCGGCGTCTGAGGGTCGGAGCCCACCTGCAGTTACGACGTGGGTTCTCACGGCCCCCTGCCTCCGCAGCTGCAGAGTCTTCTCCACGTCCCTCGTCCTTAGCAAATGCCCTCTTCTCCTCTAAGACAGCCCCAGGGTCGCCTTCGGGGACAACCCCTCCTTCCACCGGGGCTCCCAGGGCACTGCCACCCCTGCTCATTAGA